>CM077920.1:3251100-3521100 GCA_039797435.1 Crotalus adamanteus | reverse complement strand
TATGGCCCCCTCATGACTGGTGGACTTCAACTCCCAGAATTCCTCAGCCAGCCACGCTGAGGGGAAGGGAGAGGTTTCCATGCTGAGCCATGATGGCTCAGGAATTCTGGGAGTTGAAGTCCACGAGTCATAAAAGAGCTAAAAGGGAGGAATCCACGTTTCCCATTATTATATCCATACGACGCCAGCAGAAGCTGTGGCTGTGTTGATGTTGTTGTTCTGAAATCCCTGTTGTTGGTTTCTTTCTGATAACAATAAAACTGCTGCCGCCCCCTCCCCCTTTTAAGCTGGGGAGGTGGGCTTCCCTGCCCCTTTTTCTTCTTCCGACACAATCCTCTCTTCCGTTGCAGGTGGCTCACTCTGGTGTTACACCTGCCGCACCCATGTCAAATCTGACAACTGCAAAAAAGCCATGTTCTGCAAAGACCAGACAAAATTGTGCAAAACAGATGTGATCAGTAAGCCAAGCTACAAAGTGCCTCTCTCTCTCTCTTTCACTCTCCTCTTTTTCTTTTTCTCTCTCTTTCTTTTCTCTCTCTCTCTCTCTCTCTCTTGTTCTCTTTTTCTTTTTCTCTCTTCCTTGTTCTCTTTCTCTCTTTTTCTCTTTCTTTCTTCCTTCCTTCTTTCCTTCCTTTCTTTCTTTCTTTCTTTCTTTCTTTCTTTCTTTCTTTCTTTCTTTCTTTTTTTCTTTCTTTCTTATTCTTTCTCTCTCTCTCTGTTTCTCTGTTATACTCTCTCTCTCTTTTTTCTTTCTTGTTTTATTATTCTCTTTCTCTCTCTTGTTCTCTTTTTCTCTCTCACTCTCTTCGTCTCTCTTTCTTTCTCTCTTTGTCTCTCTCTTTCTTGTTCTCTCTCTCTTTCTCTCTCTCTCTTTCTCTGTTTTACTCTCTCTTTTTCTTTCTTGTTTTATTATTCTCTTTCTCTCTCTCTTTTCTCTTTTTCTCTCTCACTCTCTTCGTCTCTTTCTTTCTCTCTTTTTCTCTCTCTCTTTCTTGTTCTCTCTCTCTTTCTCTCTCTCTCTCTTTCTCTGTTTCACTCTCTCTCTCTCTTTCTTTCTCCTTGTCTCTTTTTCTTTCTCTCTTTCTCTCTCTCTGTTTCACTCTTTCTCTTTCTCTTAAAACGCCTGCAAGAAAACCACCAAGCTCAGCGAGCACCATGGATCTCCTCCCTGCCGTTAGGGATACATACAAATATTTACACACTTTATTTCTTGCTAGACTGATGTTTCTCTGTGCTGGAATGAAGTGGGATGTATGGAGGAGGAGGAAGAGGAGGAGTGTGAAGTTGTTGATGCTTTCTGAGCCTGATGTTTTTCTTGCAGATGTTTCATTACCCAACTGGGTAACATTATCAGTGTTGGAAGTTATTGCTAGTGGTGATGTTCGCTAGTTGGGCCGTGAAATGTCTAAAAGAAAGAACACCAAGGACCACAGAGTCATCGTCTTCCTCCTCCGCCTCCTCCTCCTCCCTCCACTTCATAACCCCCCTCCCTTCTACTATTGATGATGTTAAGTAGGTTGGTAATCAAACATCTGTAAGAAAATAAGCAGGATTAGAGAGGACCCCACTGTCCTTCTCCTCCTCCTCTTTTCAAACCCCATTCTCTACTAGCACTGATAATGTTGCCTAGTTGGGTCATGGAACATCTGGAAGAAAACCACCAAACAGAGAACCAAGACCCCATTATCCTCCTCCTCCTCCTCCTCCTCCTCCTTTATTCCACACACCCCACTCCCTTCTAGCACTGATGATGTTGCCGTTGGGTCATGAAACATCTGTAATAAAACCACCAAACAGAGAGAAAGAACCAAGATCCCACTGTTTTCCTCCTCCTCCTCCTCCTCTTCTTCTTCCTCCTCCTCCTCCTCTTCTTCTTCCTCCTCCTCTTCCTCCTCCTCCTCCTCCTTTACTCCACACACCCCACTCCCTTCTAGCACTGATGATGTTGCCGTTGGGTCATGAAACATCTGTAAGAAAACCACCAAACAGAGAGAACCAAGATCCCACTGTCGTCTTCTTCCTCCTCCCCCTTCTCCTCCTCCTCCTCCTCCTCCTCCTCTTCCTTTTCCTCTTCCTCCTCCTTTACTCCACAAACCCCACTCCCTTCTAGCACTGATGGTGTTGCCGTTGGGTCATGAAACATCTGTAATAAAACCACCAAACAGAGAGAAAAAACCAAGATCCCACTGTTTTCCTTCTCCTCCTCCTCCTCCTCCTCCTCTTCCTCCTCCTCTTCTTCCTCCTCCTCCTCCTCTTCCTCCTCCTCTTCCTCCTCCTCCTTTACTCCACACACCCCATTCCCTTCTAGCACTGATGATGTTGCCTAGTTGGGTCATGAAACATCTGTAAGAAAACCACCAAACAGAGAGAAAGAACCAAGATCCCACTGTCATCTTCTTCCTCCTCCTCCTCCTCCTCCTCCTCCTCCTCCTCCTCCTTTTCCTCTTCCTCCTCCTTTACTCCACAAACCCCACTCCCTTCTAGCATTGATAATGTTGCCATTGGGTCATGAAACATCTGTAATAAAACCACCAAACAGAGAGAAAGAACCAAGATCCCACTGTTTTCCTTCTCCTCCTCCTCCTCCTCCTCTTCTTCTTCCTCCTCCTCCTCCTCTTCTTCCTCCTCCTCTTCCTCCTCCTCCTCCTTTACTCCACACACCCCACTCCCTTATAGCACTGATGATGTTGCCTAGTTGGGTCATGAAACATCTGTAAGAAAACCACCAAACAGAGAGAAAGAACCAAGAGCCCACTGTCTTCCTCCTCCTCCTCCTCTTCCTCCTCCTCCTCCTCCTCCAACCCCACTTTTTACTAGCACCGACAATGTTCCCTAGTTGAGTCATGAAACATCTGCAAGAAAACCACCAAGCTCAGAGAGCACCGAGGTCTCCACCGTTCCACCCTGAGCTGCAAATATTCTCTCCTATGGGCGGGGATGACCCAGTAGGACAAGAGGTGGAAAGTCTCAAACTTCTTCTTCCTTTGGATTTACAAATCCTGCCCCGCTAGCTACCTGCTAGGGAGTTACTGCGGTCAACGCGCATCCTCCAGAATGCCTGGCACCCTGCCTTACCCCATAAGGTGGGATGGGTAGCCTGGGCTCCATCTGGGCCTCCTCAATAACCACGTCAATCTTCTTTCCAGAGCTGATGGGGTTGCTCAGCATCGTCTCCAAGGAATGTGCTTCATCGTGCACCACGTACTACAAAGACATGTTGATTGTCAGAAGGAATGTCTCCTGCTGTTCCAGCGACCTCTGCAATGTAGGTGGCACCTCCGCCTCCCCAGCCAATGGTGCCCAGATGGGCGTGGTGGCTTTCATCAGCTCTGCCTGCATTATTCTGAGCAGGCTCCTGTGAGGGCAGGATGGCGCTGGTGAGGCATGCAAAGGAAAGGCAAAGGGAAGCAGAGTCTACGTTTCCACCCAAGGCTACATTTAAAACCACTGATGAAGACTTCAATGCACTGATCTCTTATAAAGTAACTGTGTGATTCAACTGCTTATTGTCTGTTATTAGAGACATGGACAGGATAGGATGGGGTAGGGTAGGATAGGGTAGCGTAGGTAGAACCGAACAAAATAGAATTACAAATAGGATAGGATAGGATAGGATAGGATAGGATAGGATAGGATAGGATAGGATAGGATAGGATAGGATAGGATAGGATAGGGTAGGGTAGGGTAGGGTAGGGTAGGGTAGGGTAGGGTAGGGTAGGGTAGGGTAGAACAGGACAGAACAGTACAGTATAGAACAGAACAGTGCAGAACAGAACAGAATAAAATAGAATTACAAATAGAATAGAATAGAATAGAATAGAATAGAATAGAATAGAATAGAATAGAATAGAATAGAATAGAATAGAATAGAATAGAATAGAATAGAATAGAATAGAATGAAATGGAGTAGAGTGGAGTGGAGTGGAGTGGAGTGGAGTGGAGTACAGTAGAAAATATGGAATGGAATGGAGTGGAGTGGAGTGGAGTGGAGTAGAGTAGAGTAGAGTAGAGTAGTGTAGTGTAGAGTAGTGTAGAGTAGAGTAGAGTAGAGTAGAGTAGAGTAGAGTAGAGTAGAGTAGAGTAGAGTAGAGTAGAGTAGAAAATATGGAATGGAATGGAACAGAACAGAACAGAACAGAACAGACTTAATTTGGCCAAGTGTGATCAGACACACAAGCAATTTGTCTCTGGTACAGAAACTTTTAGTGTACATGCAAAGCAACAGAATAATAATAACCATCAAAATAATAATACCAATAAGAAGAGCGACTAAAGAAGATTAAAAAGGATGATAATAGTGCTACAGCCACACTACCTGGGTAAATATCCTTAGACATAAGACAGCACTCTGAGAATTAGCTATTCAGCAAAGTGAAGCAGACTGTTTGTGTGTCTACTTGTTTTGGCAATATAGATAAGAGGGAGAGAGAGAGAGAAGAGAGATGATAGAAAGACAGAGAGATGATATAGAGAGAGGGAGATAAAGAGAGAGAGAAATAGAGAGGTAGAGAGATGAGAAAGAGAGAAGAGAGACAGAGGGATATGATAGAAAGAGAGAGGGGTGATAGAGATGATAGAGAGAGAGGGAGATAAAGAGAGAAATAGAGAGGTAGAGAGATGAGAGAGAGAGAGAGAAGAGAGAAATGATAGAAAGAGAGATGATAGAGATGATAAATAGAGGGAGAAAAAGATGAGAGAGAGAGGGGGGGATGGATGGATAGATAGATGATAGATGGATGGATAGACAGACAGATAGAAAGACCAATAGACAGACATCCTACATATTTGGAGACATCTGGCATGCAGAAGGAAACTCTAAATTAAATTTTGGTGATAATGTGGCCAGGGCAATATTTCTCATCTTTGCCAGTTTTAAGATTCATGGACTTCAACTGTCTGGCTGGGGAATCCTGGGAGTTGAAATCCACACATCGTTGAGCTGTCCAGGTTGAGAAACACTGTTCCAGAAAGCCGGCATCTTCTAAATTCTGCGATATACCCACGAAATATTGATTTCCCTTTTTGCTGTGCCTGCCGAGTGGTCTCCACTCCAGTTTCCTTGCCTTTCCTCCAGTGATATCATTTCTCGTCAATGTCGGAGTTTCTGTCACCCACCCATCCTGTTGCCTGCCTTTTCTGCAAATAGGGCGGAACGCATTTCTCTGAGTTTCTAAAGCATCTCCTGGTCTAAATGGCGAGGGTATGAAAAGGGCGTGGAAGCTTTTGGGGGGCAGGGGCTGGTTGATGTGACCTCCAAGCTGGTTCTGAAAAGGGGGGGACAGTGTGAAAGAGTTGGCAGAAAACCAGCTGGGCTGAGGGCGAAATCCTTGCTGGTCCCAAAGGTGCTTTTTTTCAAAAGGCAACTGGACTTTCGCTTTATGGAAGAAGCTTCTTGGATGAGAAGTGAAATATAATAGTAGTAATAATAATAATGATGATGATGATGATGATGATGATGATGATGATGATGATGATGGTGATGCAATCCCAAAACAACTGGAGCACCACTTGAACACCATTGGCATTGACAAATTCGCTATTAGTCAATTGCAAAAGGCGGCCTTACTAGGAACTGCTTCCATCCTGCGACGATATCTGTAATACCATCAAACATCCACATCTGCCTATCCCAGGTCCTGGGTAAGGACTCGATAGGTAGACAAAATGCCAAATCCAGTCTGAACATCTGGCTGACTGTGCGATGATCCATAATAATAATAATAATAATAATAATAATAATAATAATAATAATAATAATAATAATAATAATAATAATAATAATAATAATAAAGTTGGAAGGGACCTTGGAGGTCATCGAGTCCAACCCCCTGCTCAGGCAAGAATCCCTACACCATTTCAGACAAATGGCTATCCAGTCTTTTCTTAAAAACTTCCAGTGTTGGAGCATTCACCGCTTCTGGAGGCAGGTGAACATTGTTCTTACTGTCAGGAAGTTTCTCCTTAGTTCTAGGTTGCTTCGCTCCTTGATGTTGTGATTCCGTGCCAGCCTGTGCTTCCAACAGCGGAGTCTGAGGAATCTGAGAAGGAGGTGGAGGAGGCATTTGAAGGGCCATCAGGGGCAGAGGGAGGCTCTGATGAATTACAAGTCTCACGGTTTGATGCAGAGCCTGGGCCCTCCAGTTGTGTTGCTGATGAAGCTCAGCTGTGTGAGGAGAATGAGTCAGACTCGGAGGACTCACACCTGATGGACATGCTAATTGATGCACGCACGCGTCGTCAATTAGCGATAGTAAATCACCAGCAGTCAATACGGCAACTCCAGAGAAAAAGGAGAAGGCACTGAGAGGCAACGTCTTGGGACTGCTGTATAAAAAGAGGAGGTGTGGGCGGTGCTAGTTGCTGAAGGCAACCGTTTGCAAAGTGCTTCTTGGAATCCTGGTCTGTTCGTCTTGCTTGTGACTTCTCGTCTGTTTGCATCGTGTTTCCTGTGGACTATTTCCTTCCTTTGGACTTGAGTTTTGCTGTTTGTGTTTTTGGACTATTTGTCAGGTTTGTCACCCATATTAAAAGGGGTTTGTTTTGTTTTAAAGTCTCCAGCCTATTGTATCAGTAGGGGTTTGGTCCTTGTGTCTTTAACAAAGACGGCAATAGGCTGGGATAGAACACTTGATGAGTTTCCATCTGTTGCTTCTTGTCCTGCCTTCAGGCGCTACATGTGTTCATTATCTATCACGCAGCTACTATCCATTCAATATTCACAGTAAGGGACTACTGACATGGATGTTAAGCAATGTAGTTTAGGATGGCAATTCTATAATTCTAAATCTTCAGAAATCTAAAATAAATGAAACCCATTTCTGGCCCTGACTAAAGTATTCTACAGACATATTGTCACAGTAATAAGCAACATACAGTAGGAGCTGGCTCGCAAAGCAGTGGAACCAAAGAGTATGTAGAAAACGAATTAACATTGTTAATTTTGATGATGATGATGATGATAATAATAATAAAGTTAGAAGGGACCTTGGAGGTCATCTAGTCCAATCCCCTGCTCAGGCAGGGAACCCTATACCATTTCGGACAAATGGCTGTCCAGTCTCTTCTTAAAAGCTTCCAGTGTTGGAGCATTCACTACCTCTGGAGGCAGGTTGTTCTACTGGTTAATTGTTCTAACTGTCAGGAAGTTTCTCCTTAGTTCTAGGTTGCTTCTCTCCTTGATGAGTTTCCATCCGTTGCTTCTTGTCCTGCCTTCAGGAGCTTTGGAGAATAGCTTGACTGCCTCTTCTTTGGGGCAGCCCCTGAGATGTTGGAACACAGCTATCATGTCCCCCCCTCGTCCTTCTCGTCATCGAACTAGACATACCCAATATGAACAGAAGAAGCTTCTTGGATGAGAAGCGAAAGGTCTTCAAGAAAAAAGCAAAGAAAGTCCAGATGCCTTTTGGAAAAGCACCTTAACCATGACTTGGTGGACTGAGAATTTTATTTATTTATTTATTTATGAGAATTATATACATTTCTCCTTGCTTTTTCCCTGCCACCCTTGTGGCCTCAGGCATTGGGAGTGTCTGCGTTCTGCCTATCTGGGCTTTGATTGACAGTTGCAAGGCTGGGTGGTTCTCCTTCCTGGCAGCACTCATAAATTTGCTCTGGGCTTTTGAAAAGGAGAATTAAAGGATCAAGAGAGCCCTTTGGCTGCACAGGGTGGTGATAAAACTGGGGCGTGTGATGGCACAGGAGACACTCCTCAAGAAGTTTGCTCCCCGGCTTGTATTTCTCCAAATCTCCAAGGCAGAACAGCCTCTCTCCCTCCCTCTGGGCTTACACAACGCTGTGCAATTGTGTCCCGTGTCAGCCTGAAACTTCTCAGCATTAAACAGGTTGCTTGTGAGAAGAACAGAGCTGCCAAAACTGCAGAACAACCCGAGAACTGAACCTGGGCAGGTCTTCAACCCTGGCGAATCTTCGTCTCCACCCAGCAGAGGGATTTAGGTTCAGCCCAAATTGTCTTGCGGTGATGAGTCAAAGACCCCAACCGCTACGCCACACTGTCTCTCTAGCTCAGTGGTTCTCAACCTGTGGGTCGGGACCCCATTTGGGGTCGAACGACCATTTCACGGGGGTCGCCAAACAACACAGTCCACCATTTTTTCCCCTTTTCCTTAGCTGTGCTACTCCCTTTTATTCTATCGGCTTTTGAAAGCCAATAGGAATTGTCCAGGCTGTCTCTGACCTGCTGAGCCCTCCAAAAGTCACATTCTGCAAACGGTGCTGCACCAGTTGAGTAGTCCTCGACTTACGACCGATTGGGGGTTGCGGCATTAAAAAGGTTGAGAACCACTGCTCTAGCTTCTCTGTTGTTCTGAGGGATCTCTGTTGTTCTGAGGGATCTGTTTAGGATAAGATAGAAGATAGAAGATACAGATAGAAGATAGAAGATGATAGAAGGTAGACAGTAGAAGGTAAAAGATAGACGATAGAAGTTGATAGAAGATAGAAATAATAATAATAATAATAGTAGTAGTAAAGTTGGAAGGGACCTTGGATGTCATCTAGTCCAACCCCCTGCTCAGGCAGGAAACCCTATATCATTTCAGACAAATGGTTGTCCAGCCTCTTCTTAAAAACCTTCAGTGTTGGAGCATTCACTGCTTCTAGAGGCAGGTGGTTCCACTGGTTAATTGTTCTGACTGTCAGGAAGTTTCTCCTTAGTTCGAGGTTGCTTTTCTCCTTGATCAGTTTCCATCTGTTGCTTCTTGTCCTGCCTTCAGGCGCTTTGGAGAATAGCTTGACTCCCTCTTCTTTGGGGCAGCCCCTGAGAGATTGGAAGGCTGCTATCATGTCCCCCCTTGTCCTTCTCTTCATTAGGCTAGACCAGCCGCTGGCTCAGGAATTCTGGGTGTTGAAGTCCACGAGTCATAAAAGAGCCAAGGTTGCCTACCCCTGGGCTAGACATACCCAATTCCAGCAACCGTTCCTTATATGTTTCAGCCTCCAGTCCCCTAATTATCTTTGTTGCTCTTCTCTGTACTCTTTCTAGAGTCTCAATATCTTTTTTACATCGTGCTGACCAAAACTGGATGCAGTATTCCAAGTGTGGCCTGACCAAGGGATTGTAAAGTGGTATTAATACTTCACGTGATCTTGATTCTATCCCTCTGTTAATGCAGCCCAGCACTGTGTTGGCCTTTTTGGCAGCTGCAACACACGGCTGGCTCATATTTAAGTGATTGTCCACTAGGACTCCGAGATCCCTCTCACAGTTACTACTATTCAGCCAGATACCACCTATGCTATACCTGTGCATTTGGTTTTTCTTGCCTAAATGAAGGTAGAAGATAGAAGATAGATGATAGAAGATGATAGAAGATGTTAGATGTTAGAAGATAGAAGATAGAAAATGATAGAAGATAGAGACGATAGAAGATATAAGGTAGAAGATAGTAGATAGAAGATAGAAGACAGAAGGTAGAATTTTGGTTACCATACTACAAAAAAGATGTTGAGACCTTGGAAAAAGTTCAGAGAAGAGCAACTAAAATGATCAAAAATCTGGAAACTAAAATATATGAAGAACGGCTGCAGGACTTGGGTTTGGCTAGTCTAAAGGAAAGAAGAAATAGGGGTGACATGCTAGCAGTGTTCCATTATTTGAGGGGCTGCCACAAAGAAAAGGAGAGGGTTGACCTATTCTACAAAGCACCATAGGATAAGATCAGAAACAATGGATGGAAACTGACCAAAATGAGAAGCAACCTGGAATTAAGGAGAATCACCCTAACAGTGAAGACTACTTGCCTGTTCTATTCTCTGTTGTACTTCTATTCTGTTCTGTTCTGTTCTGTTCTGTTCTATCCCATCCCATCCCATTCCATATTTTCTATTCTATTCTATTCTATATTCTATTCTATTCTAATTTTGGGCCATCATCTCTCATCATTGACCCTTACTGCCTGAATCTGATGGGGAATATAATCCAATGACTTCAGAGGACATTCCTTTCAAGGCTCTGCAACCTTCTTCCGTTTTTAAAAAGCTGAATATCCTGAGACCAAACAATACCTCCTAAGAAAGCCGCACCTGTCACAGGTCACACCCCTGTTTGCTTTCTTTGAGCTTTGGTATCATCTATCAGAAATCAACACAAGGAGAAACTGGGTGATTCGCTCATAATTCACCCGGTTTTACCAGTCATTCTGGATCATTAGGACAAAAAAAAAAGGGGTGGGTGGGTGGGAAAGAATGATTCAGGCCACACATGCTTGATTTCTGAAATTACAACAAAGTCCCACCTCAGAGTAACAGAGCTGGAAGGGATCTTGGAGATCTTCTAGTCCAGTGGTTCTCAACCTATTTAATGCCATGACCCCAACTGGTCGTAAGTCGAGGACTACTCAACCGGTCATAAGTCGAGGACTACCCAACTGGTCGTAAGTCGAGGACTTTCCCTGCCTGGGAGCACCGCGCATGTGTGGTGCTGCCCCCTGTGCCGGCCGAGGCGTAGCTGGCAAGGGGCAGTGACGGCACAGGGCGACCACCGGCTGGGCCGCCAGCTGGCCCAGCCCAAAGGAGGTAAGGCATCCGCCGGGCCCCACGCGCACCAGCAACCCTCCCTGCGCCCGCCGGCCTCCCACCTCCCACCCCTGGCCCTCTTTAACTTACATTTTTAGTAGTTGCTCTGCAGGGAGGGGTGGAAACTTCCAGACAGCTCGCCTTCGCTGCAGACAACTTGCAGCACCGTTTGCAGAATGGGACTTTTGGCGGGCTCAGCAGGGCAGAGACAGCCTGGACAATTCCTATTGGCTTTTGAAAGCCAATAGAATTAGACTCTATTCAAGAGAGTCTATTCTATTGGCTTTCAGAAGCCAATAGAATAAAAGGGAGTAGCACAGCTAAGGAAAAGGGGGAAAAAAATGACGGACTACGTTGTTTGGCGACCCCCATGAAATGGTCGTTCGACCCCAAATGGGGTCGCGACCCACAGGTTGAGAACCGCTGTTCTAGTCCAACCCCTTGCTCAAGCAGGAAACTCTATGCAGGGAGTCCCCGGCCACACCTGAACCCAAAATTGATGTGGCTAAGCGGGACATCTGTGAAGGGAGTTTTGCTCCCTGTTACAACTTTACTTGCCCCCGTTGTGAATCGCAGCAGTTGTTAAATGAGTAAGCGAATTTGGCTTTCCCAATGTCTTTGCTGGATCATATAAGGTGGCAAAAGGGGACTGTGTATCCCCAGGACTCTGCGACCATCATAAATATGAGTCATTCGCTAATACTACACCTGCTAAGGGCAGCAAGAATTGCATTTATTTACTTATTTATTTTTATTAAAATTTATAGGCCACCCCACTCCCGCAGGACTCCAGGCGGCCAACAATAAAAACACAATATAACTTAACAAAACAAAACAATACAATAACATTCATCCAGGGGTCAGATTTTATAAACCCCAGGCCTGCCGGAAAAGCCAGGTCTTAAGCAGCTTGCGGAAAACCAACAAGGTGGGAGCGGTCCTAATCTCCGGGGGGAGCTGGTTCCAAGACGTGGGCGCCATCACAGAGAAAGCCCTCCTCCACGGCCCCGCCAAATGGCACTGCTTGGCCGACGGGGCCTGAAGGAGGCCCAGCCTGTGGGATCTAACCGGACGAAGGGAACTATGAGGTAGTAGGCGGTCTTGCAAGTAGCCTGGCCCTGAGCCATATAGGGCTTTAAAGGTAAAACATATAAGGAACGGTTGCTAGAATTGGGTATTCTAGTTTAACGAAGAGAAGGACAAGGGGGGACATGATAGCAGTATTCCAATATCTCAGGGGCTGCCATAAAGAAGAGGGAATTAAGCTATTTTCCAAAGCACCTGAAGGCAGGACAAGAAGCAACGGGTGGAAACTAATCAAGGAGAGAAGCAACCTAGAACTAAGGAGAAACTTCCTGACAATGAGAACAATTAATCAGTGGAACAGCCTGCCTCCAGAAGCAGTAAATGCTCCAACACTGGAAGTTTTTAAGAAGAGACTGGACAGCCACTTGTCCGAAATGGTGTAGGGTTTCCTGCCCGAGCAGGGGGTTGGACTAGATGACCTCCAAGGTCCCTTCCAACTTTACTACTATTACTAACACCTTGAATTGGACCCGGAGACCAATAGGCAACCAGTGCAGCTCGCGGAGGATAGGTGTAACGTGAGTGTACCGAGGAACACCGCTATCACTCGCGCGGCTGCATTCTGGACCAACTGTAGTCTCCGAATACTTTTCAAGGGTAGCCCCATGTAGAGCACATTGCAGTAGTCCAGACGTGAGGTGACAAGGGCCCAACATTTGCCCAACATTGGAAAAATGAAAACTTGCCAATGGAAGAAGTACTAATCAAGAAAATTCTAGAGCGTGCAGAAATGGACAGATTGACTTTCAAGATCAAAGAGAAAGAAGACTCCGTGTACTTTAGAACAGGGCTTTTCAACCTTTTCACCCATTGTACCACTTTCAGGATATGGCGACATCCGAGTACCAAACATCAAAATCATCCGTTGTGCAGTTAGTCCTCAACTTACGGTGGTTCATTTAGTGACCGTTCAAAGTTGAAAAAGCGACGGATGACCGGTTTTCACACTTACAACCGGTGCAGTATGGGAAGAGTCCAGAGAAAGAAATATTTTGGGGGGAATGTTAAAAAGGCAGGATCCAAAGGGTCTTAAAGGCAGAAAAGCAAGGTTTTTCTTAATAGGCCCAAGCAAAAACTAGGCAGAGGCCAGCTTTTAGAAATGCAGATGTGATAATCCATTCAGAAAGATTGGAGCTAGGAAGCTAGAAGCTGATGAGATTAGGAAGACAAAGACCCTTAAGGTCTACATACCCCATCCAAACTCTAAAAGGCATGACCTTTGGGGACATAATAGCATTAACCCACCAATACCAAAAGGGCAAACTCAGACTAAGGTCAAGGTACTTGACACAGGATATACAAAGCCTCAAACAGGAACAGGAAACAACCTCAAAAGCCCCAGAAAGTATAAAAACCCACCACTCCCTTCTACATGTGATCATCTTTCCCAGAGTCACATTGCTGTCTGGCTCTGCTCTTCAATAAACGACAACCTTCTTTCTAAAGCAGTCTCCATTTTGTTGATTCCCGGCTTGGATCAGACCCTGACGAAGATTTTTCTTTCAACAGCAGCATCCCCATGGTGAGGTGATCAAAATTCAGACGCTTGGCAACTGACTCACCTTTATGACCGTTGTAGTGTCCCCCCGGGTCGTGTGTGATCCTCTTTTGCAACCTTTTGACAAAACCAAGTCGATTGGGAAATCAGATTCACTTAAGAACTAAGTTGCTAATTTAACCGCTGCAGTGATTCAGTGCAGGAAAAGTTGTAAAACGGAGGAACATTCCCTTAACCAATGTCTCACTTAGCAACAAAAGTCGTAAGTCGAGGGCCACCTGTGTAGACCCTGCTCCCGGTTTCATTTTCAACCAGGTCCATATATTTTTTTTCTTTGAGCCGCAAAATCAATTCAGTCATTTCTGCATAACCATGGCAATTAAAATGTAAAAGTCCGCAACAACATTTGTAGGCAAATTTCCCCCTAAGCTGTACGTGTTTTTGCAAGCAATTTCGCCTAATATATGCCTTTGGCTCACTTTTTAAAGTTCTTTTAAGATCTTTTTAAAGGTAATTCAGCAAATTCAAAGGATAATTGAGTTCCACTTAATGTTAGTCCGGGAAGTGCAAAATGAGATTGGATTGTATTGAAAGAAGAATGAAATAAATGCATTGCCTGCCTCAACTGTCTTTTCCTGACAGTGTTTCCTTCCTTCCTTCCTTCCTTCCTTCCTTCCTTCCTTCCTTCCTTCCTTCCTTCCTTCCTTCCTTCCTTCCTTCCTTCCTTCCTTCCTTCTCCTGTTTCCCCGGCGTGGCTTGATTTTGTGGTCTGTTTCTTCCATTAAACAGATCCTCAGATTTGTGGAATCACTTCTGATTACAGTTGCCAAGAACTGGTTCCAATACCCTAGTCAAGGAATGACCAGTTCAGACATCGAATCAATCAGTAAATAACAGCCTAATCAAGGAAGCATTAAGAACACTCCCATTAACCCTCATAGGGCAAGCCATTTGTACACAGAGAGTAAACCCCACTCCCTTCTAGCACTGATGACGTTCCCTAGTTGGGTCCTGAAAGGTCTACAAGAAAACAACCAAGCTCAAAGAGCACCAGGGACTTCACAGTCCTCCTCCTCCTCCTCCTCCTCCTTCTCTTCTTCTTCTGTGGAAATCCCATTCCCTTCTAGCATTGATGACGTTACCTAGTTGGGTCCAGTTTTAGTCACCACAATGTTAAAAACATGTTGAGACTCTAAAAAGAGTGCAGAGAAGAGCAACAAAGATGTTTAGAGGACTGGAGGCTAAAACATATAAGGAACAGTTGCTGAATTGGGGATGTCTAGCTTAATGAAGGGAAGGACGAGGGGGGACAGGATAGCAGTGTTCTAGTATCTCAGGGGCTGCCCCAAAGAAGAGGGAGTCAAGCTATTCTCCAAAGCACCTGAAGGCAGGACAAGAAGCAATGGATGGAAACTCATCAAGGAGAGAAGCAACCTAGAACTAAGGAGAAACTTCCTGATAGTTAGAACAATTGATCAGTGGAACTTCTTGCCACCAGAAGCGTTGAATGCTCCAACACTGGAAGTTTTTTAAGAAGAGACTGGACAGCCATTTGTCTGAAATGGTATAGGCAGTGATGGAATTCAGCCAGTTCGCACCAGTTCGGCAGAAGTGGTAGCTAAATTTTGTTGAGTTCGGAGAACAGGCTAAATGCACACCACTTCCAGAAGTCTGTTCTAGGCCTGGGAAGCCTCGAGGAGGCCTCCCAGGCCTAGAACGGCCTGCTGGAAGTTTGGAGATGCCACTTCCGGAAGTCTGTTCTAGGCCTCAGAGGCCCAGGCCTACATCCACTCAGAGAACCAGTAGTTCAGGGGTTTGAATCCCACCACTGGGTGTAGGGTTTCCTGCCTGAGCAGGGGGTTGGACTCGATGACCTCCAAGGTCCCTTCCAACTTTATTATTATTATTATTATTATTATTATTATATATGGATCATCGCACAGTCAGCCAGATGTTCAGACTGGATTTGGCATTTTGTTTACTTATTATTATTATTATTATTATTATTATTATTATTATTATTATTATTATTAATGATCGCACAGTCAGCCAGATGTTCAGACTGGATTTGGCATTTTGTCTACCTGTCGAGTCCTTACCCAGGACCTGGGATAGGCAGATGTGGATGTTTGATGGTATTACAGGTATCGTCGCAGGATGGAAGCAGTTCCTAGTAAGGCCGCCTTTTGCAATTGACTAATAGCGAATTTGTCAATGCCAATGGTGTTCAAGTTGTTTCCTTTTGCCACAGTCTTTCTATTTCTATTTGTAGGTCTTTGTATTTTGTTATCTTCTCCAGTTCTTTCTCGTCTATTCTGCTATCTCCAGGCACTGCCACGTCCACTATCCAGACTTTTTTGTCTTTCTTATCGACAATTGTTAAGTCCGGGGTGTTATGTTGCAGGTGCTTGTCTGTTTGAATTCTGAAGTCCCAGAGCAGTTTAATTTTATCATTTTCTATGACTTTCTCTATTTTATGATCCCACCAGTTTTTGCTTACAGGCAAATGATATTTTTTGCAGATCTTCCAATGCACCATTGTTGCTACTTTGTCATGCCGCTGCTTGTAGTCAGTCTGTGCAATCTTCTTGCAACAGCTTATTATTATTATTATTATTATTATTATTATTATTATTATTATTATTATTATTATTATTATTACTATTATTATTACTATTATTAAACCCTGGTTCTGCTGACATCCTCACCAAGGCTAACCCTCAATTATCTCAAAACGTTAGGTGAATTCTCCAACCATTCAAAGGCTCTTTGCCCCTTCCTCACATTTTGTGAGGACTACAACTCCTGGAATTCTTATATTAAGAATTCTTTCTCAACATCTGGAGAGCCTCAGGTTTGGGGGGGAGGGCGGCTGAGGGGGCAAACTGCTGTAATATTTTTACGATTGCTTACATCAGTGGTTCTCAACCTTTCTAATGCCGCGACCCCCTAATACAGTTCCCCATGTTGTGGTGACCCCCAACCACTTATACATCACCGGGTGCCAGGGGCGTGGCCAAAGAAAAGGGGGGAAAAATGGCGGACAGCCTTGTTTGCCGACCCCCGAGAAATGGTCATTTGACCCCAAATGGGGTCCCGACCCACAGATTGAGAACCACTGACTTACATTAATACGGAAGATGGTATCTGCTCTGGCTTTGCTGGACATAGAGGTTAAGTGGTGGTATTGACCACACCAAAGAGCAATTAAGAGGGATACTTTTCCAGGAGACTCCTCCAATCTCACGTCTAAGAAAAATTCCTGAGGAGACAGGACAGATAGGATTTGAATCTCCAGCTAGTTTGTTTTTTTTTTTGCTTTGAAGACAGGAGAAATTAGCTTCAGGGGAAGACGCCCTCATGAATGGACGCCAGGTGGATGCTGCTGAGAAAGATTGCTTCCTTCTAACGCCACATTTTTTTGTGAATCTGATGCCAAGGAAGGGGACTTGAGTTCCCTCCCCTCCATTACGCCCACAGAAAAAAAAGGGGGGGTGGAGAAGAAGGAAACGACCATTTCCCTTGTCAAATTCTAATTTAATAATTTAATTAAGTTATGTTAAATTTAAGAATTAAATTTAAACACCTTTATTTACTTATTAAATTTAAAATCATTAAGCACAGAAGAATTCAAGTTCATCAAACTGAATTTAAGAAGCAAGGGATGGAAAGTGAGCAAAGAGAGAAGCAATCTAGAACTAAGGAGAAATTTCCTGACCGTGAGGACAATTAACCGGTGGAACTGCTTGCCTCCAGAAGCTGTGAACTGTCTGATGCTGGAAGTTTTTAAGAAGGAACCGGACAACCGTTTGTCTAAAATGGTATAGGGTCTGCTGCTTGAGCAACGGGTTAGACTAGAAGACCTCCAAAGTCCCTTCCAATTATTCTGTTCTGTTTTGTTTTGTTCTGTTCCATTCTGTTCCACTCCACTCCACTCCTTTCCAATATTAGGTTAGGTTAGGTTAGGTTAGCTTAGGTATTAGGTTGTCTAATATTATACTATCTAATATTATCTTACCTTACCTTACCTTATCTTGCATTGCGTTGCATTGCATTGCATTGCATTATAATAATAATAATAATGATAAAGTTGGAAGGGACCTTGGAGGTCATCTAGTCCAACCCCCTGCTCAGGCAGGAAGCCCTACACCATTTTGGACAAATGGCTGTCCAGTTTCTTCTTAAAACTTCCAGTGTTGGAGCATTCACCATTTCTGGAGGCAGGTTGTTCCACTGGTTAATTGTTCTCACTGTCAGGAAGTTTCTCCTTAGTTCTAGGTTGCTTCTCTCCTTGATGAGTTTCCATCTGTTGCTTCTTGTCCTGCCTTCAGGAGCTTTGGAGAATAGCTTGACTCCCTCTTCTTTGGGGCAGCCCCTGAGATATTGGAACACTGCTGTCATGTCCCCCCTCATCCTTCTCTTCATTAAACTAGACATACCCAATTCCAGCAACCGTTCCTTATATGTTTTTGCCTCCAGTCCCCTAATTATCTTTGTTGCTCTTTTGTTTACTCTTTCTAGAGTCTCAAATTATATCCACAGCATTCCTCTGGTCCACTAATTTTGTCACTTGGTCAAAGAATGCAATAAGATTTGTCTGGCATGATCTATTTTTGACAAACCCATGTTGGCTTTTAGTAAAGAGTTTGTTTGCCTCTAGGTGTTTGCTGATTCATTGTTTGATTATCTTTTCCAGAATCTTTCCAGGTATTGAGGTCAGGCTAATAGGTCTGTAATTTCCTGGGGCCTTTTTTCCCCCTTTTTTGAAGATGGGAACTACATCAGCTCTTTTCCAGTCCTCTGGTAGTTCCCCAGTGTTCCAGGATCTTTGAAAAATATAGTTCAGTGGTTCTGAGATCACATCTGCCAATTCCTTGAGAACCTTGGGGTGTAATCCATCTGGACCTGGCGATTTGAACTCGTCTAGGCTGGACAGGTGCTCACTTACCATTTTCTTGCCTATCTTAACTTGCATTTCTATTTTGTTTCTTATGGCACTATTTTTGATAGGTTGGTCTGTTTTTTCCCTTTGTGTAAAGACAGATGCAAAAAACGAGTTAAATAGTTCTGCTTTCTCCCTGTTGCTTGTCACCTTCTTGCCACTTTCACTCACTAATGGACCAATCATTTTCTTCACTTTTTTCTTGTTTTTTACATGTTGAAAGAAGCTTTTTTTGTTATTTTTGACTTTGGTTGCAAGCCTTAGTTCATTTTGAGCCTTAGCTTTCCTTCGTCTTTGCAGGCTCGGGCTATTTGCTGATATTCTGACTTAGTTATGTGTCCCTCTTTCCACTTTCTATACTTGTCCTTTTTATCTTTCAATTGATCAGAGAGTTCTTTATGCAGCCATGCTGGTTTCTTTTGAGAGTTGTTATTTTTCCTCTTTGTTGGTATTATGCTAGACTGGGCCTTTATTATCTCACTTTTCAAAATTTCCCAAGCCTCTTAAGTTGTTTTCCCCTGGAGGATTCTCATCCATGGAATCCTTCCCAAACCCTCTCTAAATTTATTGAAATTAATTCTCTTGAAGTCCAAGACTCTAGTTTGACTGTGTTCTATTGCTTCCTTAATGTTGAATTCCAATATTGCATGATCACTTCCTCCCAAGGTTCCTATGGCTTCAACACCTTCTATCATTTCATCTCTGTTAATGAGAATTAGATCCAAAATGGCTAATCCCCTAGTTCCCTTCTCTACTTTTGGGGAGACAAAGTTGTCTGCTAGGTTTGTCAGGAATCTGTTTGATCTTCCACTTTGTGCAGAGTTTGTCTACCAGTTGATGTCAGGGTAGTTAAAGTCCCCCATTACTATTGTGATGTGCTTCCTACATACCTTAGTTAGCTGACTAGCAAAAAGTTCATCTATTTCCTGTGTTTGGTTGGGTGGCCTGTAGTATACACCTATGGCAATGTTGTCCCCCCCCCTTTTATATTGATCCATATGCATTATATATTATATTATATTATATTATATTATATTATATTATATTATATTATATTATATTATATTATATTATATTATATTATATTATATTATATTATATTATATTATATTATATTATATTATATTATATTATATTATATTATATTATATTATATTATATTATATTATATTATATTATATTATATTATATTATATTATATTATATTATATTATATTATATTATATTATATTATATTACATTACATTACATTACATTACATTACTTTATATTATATTATATTATCTCATCTCATCTCATCTCACATCACATCACATCATATCATATCATATCATTACATTATTATACTATACTACACTACACTTCACTACACTATACTATACTATATTCATTTATTCCACAAGGTCCTGAATTTTGAGGGGTTGTGCAAAATTCATCCAAGTCAATACAAATTGCTGTGTTGTTTTACCCACTATAGCAGGGAAGAGTTGAGCTAAATAATTTTTGCAGATGGTTGGGGAAGTGTGCCCATTTCAAAGGGGGGGGAGGGAGCTGCTGAGTCTGTTTTGATCGGGCCATTGAAATGAATTTGGAAAATTGATCCGATTCGGGTGTTTTTTTTTCATGCACACGCCCCTGCATTTTAACCATCCCCATCTGCACGGATTCGAAGATTCAGTCCAAATGCATTTTCAGCATTCAGTATCTTTAGGATTTAGTTTTCATATTAATTTGGATTGAGAAGGAGAGGTTGGCACCCACAGAGTCCATTTCTCTCCAGGGTTGGAATCCAAATTAAAACATCTCCTTGAAGATTGTATAGGGTTTCCTGCCTGAGCAGGGGTGGGCTATTATTATTATTGTTGTTGTTGTTACTATTATTATTATTATTATTATTATTATTATTATTATTATTGATCATCGCACAGTCAGCCAGATGTTCAGACTGGATTTGGCATTTTGTCTACCTATCGAGTCCTTACCCAGGATCTGGGATAGGCAGATGTGGATGTTTGATGGTATTACAGGTATCGTTGCAGGATGGAAGCAGTTCCTAGTAAGGCCGCCTTTTGCAATTGACTAATAGCGAATTTGTCAATGCCAATGGTGTTCAAGTGGTGCTCCAGTTGTTTTGGGATTATTATTATTATGGTTCATGGCACAGTCAGCCAGATGTTCAGACTGGATTTGGCATTTTGTCTACCTATCGAGTCCTTACCCAGGACCTGGGATAGGCAGATGTGGATGTTTGATGGTATTACAGGTATCGTCGCAGGATGGAAGCAGTTCCTAGTAAGGCCGCCTTTTGCAATTGACTAATAGCGAATTTGTCAATGCCAATGGTGTTCAAGTGGTGCTCCAGTTGTTTTGGGATTGCACCCAAGGAGCCTATGACTATTGGTACTACCCTTGCTTGCTTTTGCATCAGTCTTTCTATTTCTATTTGTAGGTCTTTGTATTTTGTGATCTTCTCCAGTTCTTTATTATTATTATTATTATTATTATTATTATTATTATTATTATTATTATTATTATTATTATTATTATTATTATTACTATTGACACCCAAAGAGTGGAAACATCAAACTTGGTTGATTTTTCAATCCGGTTGGGTGCATTTTGCCCAACTTCTCCTAATAAAAAGGGAACTACAATTCACAGGTCTGTCCACATGGTTCTCAAGCGAGGACCTGCTCACCAACCTTGAAGGTTCAAGTTCATATCCATTCTGGTCCAACCTTTATTGACCCAACTCTTTTCTTCTCCTCAGTACCTCCTGAGCACATCCCTTGGAGAACAGAGAAGGGGAGGAGAGGACAGGAGGTGGAGCTAAGTCTAAGGGGGGGTCACCTTCTTGAGAACTGAGCAAACCTGTTCTCCTTGGCTGTGTTGTTGAGCTCAGTCCAAGGAAGAAAGTCTGAGTGTGTGCGGCAGTTTTCTGTGCAACAATGAAAGTATCTCTGGCTACTGCCTGGCTGATTTGTGCAGTGGCTGTAGACCTTGGTAAGATCAAATTTCAGGGAGAAATATTTGGGCAAGGTAAAAAGAAGAGGCACTAAACCTTGGAGAAGGGTGGTCGTTTCTACATTGGGTGAGAAAAGTGTGTTGTGGAGGAGGGGGGGGGGAGGAAGAAGAAGAAGAAGAAGAAGAAGAAGAAGAAGAAGAAGAAGAAGAAGAAGAAGAAGAAGAAGAAGAAGAAGAAGAAGAAGAAGAAGAAGAAGAAGAAGAAGAAGAAGAAGAAGAAGAAGAAGAAGAAGAAGAAGAAGAAGAAGAGAGAACAGCAGCAGTGATAGAAGGGAGTAGGGTTTGTAGGAAAGAGGAGGAGGAGGAGGAGGAGGAGGAGGAGGAGGAGGAGGAGATTGACAAACATCATCTCTGGTGGTAGAACAAACCTATTTCTGGATCCTGGAAATAAAGAGAAACATCTTAACAGTTAACCAGTGGAACAGCTTGCCACCAGAAATTGTGGGTGCTTTATCACTGGAACTGGACAGCCACTTGTCTGGTATATGAGCAGGGGGGTTGCATTAGAAGACCTCCAAGGTCCATTCCAGCTCTATTCTGATTGATTGATTGATTGATTGATTGATCAAGTTCTTTGAAGTTCAATGTGTGGGGTTGTAAAGAATGCCCACTAGAGATAGATGGAGGGAGAGAAGGTGGTGAATCTTTTTTACAATGCCTTTTAATAATGGGAAATGGTGGCTCACTCTAAAGCTAACCTAGTTAAGAGTGTGAAATGAATTCAGCCAGGGTGAATGCCGACTCAAAAGGTAAGTTACTCACACGAAAGTGGCAGATTTAGCTGCCCTTCCAACAGATTCCCAGATCCTTTAGTTTCTCTCGTCTGTCAGCAATAGTGGGAGACGTTCTTTGTTTTTTGATTTTCCTGGTTTCAACATTTTGTCACTTGATCAAAATAAAGGTAAAATACAAAAATAAAAAAAACAAAATAATGGGAGAATAAGGGAGGGAAAAAGGAAGAGGGGAAAGTATAGGGTAGAGAGGAAATGGGGGCGGGGGAAGCATTGACTTCCGATTCCTTTCGGTGCAGTAGAATAAGAGGTCTGGAGGCTAAAACATACAAAGAACGGTTGCTGGAATTGGGGATGTCTCATTTAATAAAGAGAAGGATGAGGGGGGACATGATAGCCATGTTCCAATATCTCAGGGGCTGCCCCAAAGAAGAGGGAGTCAAGCTATTCCCCAAAGCGCCTGAAGGCAGGACAAGAAGCAACGGATGGAAACTAACCAAGGAGAGAAGCAACCTAGAACTAAGGAGGAACTTCCTGACAGTTAGAACAATTAATCAGTGGAACAGCTTGCCTCCAGAAGCAGTAAACGCTCCAACACTGGAAGTTTTTAAGAAGAGACTGGACAGCCATTTGTCCAAAATGGTGTAGGGTTTCCTGCCTGAGCAGGGGGTTGGACTAGATGACCTCCAAGGTCCCTTCCAACTTTACTATTATTATTATTATTATTATTATTATTATTATTATTATAAAAGCAAGCAAGGGTAGTACCAATAGTAATAGGCTCCTTAGGTGCAATCCCAAAACAACTGGAGCACCACTTGAACACCATTGGCATTGACAAATTCGCTATTAGTCAATTGCAAAAGGCGGCCTTATTAGGAACTGCTTCCATCCTGCGACAATATCTGTAATACAATCAAACATCCACATCTGCCTATCCCAGGTCCTGGGTAAGGACTCGATAGGTAGACAAAACTAACCAAGGAGAGAAGCAACCTAGAACTAAGGAGAAACTTCCTGACAGTGAGAACAATTAACCAGTGGAACCACCTGCCTCCAGAAGCTGTGAATGCTCCAACCCTGGAGGTTTTTAAGAAGAGACTGGACAGCCATTTGTCTGATATGGTATAGGGCTTCCTGCCTGAGCAGGGGGTTGGACTAGATGACCTCTAAGGTTCCTTCAAACTTTATGATTATGATTATGATTAAGATAATAACATAAAACCTCAGTTTTTTACTCTTATAGGACAATATAGAGAGGTGGTCCTCAATTTACACCCCAAAATTCGGGTCGCGAAGCGAGACATTTGTTAAGGGACTTTTGCCCTGTCTTACGATCTTTCTTGCCCCCGTTGTTATGTGAATCACTGCAGTTGTGAAATTAGTCAGACGGTTGTGAAGTCAATCTCGCTTCCCCCATTGACTTTGCTTGTCAAAAGGTCACAAAAAGGGGAGATCATGTGACCCTAGGACAGGGGTAGGCAACCTTGGCTCTTTTGTGACTGGTGGACTTCAACTCCCAGAATTCCTCAGCCAGCATGGGGTAACTATGCCCCCCCTCATGACTCGTGGACTTCAACTCCCAGAATTCCTGAGCCAGCCTGGCTCAGCTTGGAAACCTCCCTTTCCCCTCAGCATGGCTGGCTCAGGAATTCTGGGAGTTGAAGTCCACCAGTCCTAAAAGAGCCAAGGTGGCCTACCCCTGACCTAGGACATGGCAACTGTCATAAGTACAAGTCAGTTGCCAAACCTCTGAATTTGGATTGCATGACCCTGGAGGATGCCACAACAATCACCAAGTGTGAAAAACAGCCGTAAGTCACTTTTTTTCAGCGTCATCGTAACTTGGGATGGTCACTAAATGAGCTATTGTAAGTTGAGGACTGTGTGCACCGGACGTTAGAACATGGAATAATATGGCTGGGAGGGTCCCTTGAGGTCTTCTAGTCTCTAGCTATTTAAGAATATTGATTCCAAGATGGAACCTCACAGCCTAATTCCAGTCACAGCAGAGGAACTCAAACTGAACTACAGGCAGCTACAAGCAACTTACAAATGGTTCATTTTGTGACCGTTCCAAGTTACGACGGTACTGAAGTATAGTGACTTATGATCGCTTTTCACACTTATGACCCTTGTAGCGTCCCTGGGGTCACGTGATCACAATTCAGATGTTTGGCAACTGACTTGTACTTATGACGGTTGCAGTGCCCCGGGGTCACGTGGTCCCTTTTTTGCGTCCACGGGGAAGCCAGATTCACTTAACAACCGGGTTACTAATCAAATCACCAAGATAAGAAAGGTCATAAAATGGGGCAAGATTCCCTTAACGTCTCACTTAGCAACAGAACTTTTGGGGTTCAGTTGTGGACGTAGGTCAAGGATCACCTGCATATATTGTTAGCGCATTGACAACTGGAAGTTTTTAAGAAGAGATTGGACAACCATTCTATTCTATTCCATTCTGTTCCGTTCCATTTTATTCCATTCCATATTTTCTGTTCTGTTCCATATTTTCTATTCTATTCTGTTCTGTTCCATTCCATATTTTCTGTTCTGTTCTGTTCCATATTTTCTATTCTGTTCTGTTCCATTCCATATTTTCTGTTCTGTTCTGTTCCATTCTGTTGTTCTCTTGTTCTGTTCTGTTCTGTTCCATTCCATTCCATTCCGCTCTATCCTATTCAACTCCACTCCACTCCATTCCATTCCATTCTGTTTCATTCCATATTTTCTATTCTATTCTGTTCTGTTCTGTTCCAGTCTGTTCCAGTCTGTTCCATTCTATCCTATTCTATTCAACTCCACTCCACTCCACTCCACTCCACTCCATTCCATTCCATTCCATTCCATTCCACTCTATTCTATTCTATTCTATTCTATTTTTGATTCTATTCTATTTTCTATTCTGTTCTGTTTTGTTCCATTCTATTCCGTTCTATTCTATCCTATTCTATTCAACTCCAGTCTACTCCATTCCATTCTGTTCTGTTCCATTCCATTCTATATTTTCTATTCTATTCTGCTCTGTTCTATTCCGTTCCATTCCATTCCATCCTATTCTATTCAACTTCACTCCACTCCACTCCACTCCATTCCATTCTATTCTATTCTATTCTATTCTATTTTCTGTTCTGTTCTGTTCTGTTCTGTTCCATTCTGTTCCGTTCTATTCTATCCTATTCTATTCAACTCCACTCCACTCCATTCCATTCCATTCTACAAAAGTAAAAAGCTGGCGTTCGCTTGCTTACACCAGATTGTCAGGATGTCAATCTCAGTCCTGCTAGAAATGGAGTCTGCCCACCCTGGTGATTCTGATCTTCTTCTCTGGTGTTGCAGGTGTGTCTTTGCAGTGTTACACCTGCAGTGAACCCATGGATGTCCGCTACTGCCTGACCGTCACCCACTGCCCAGAGAACACCACTGCTTGCAAGACAACCGTCCACTCGGTGGATTCAGGTGAGACACAGCCTCACCTGGGCATTCAGCTTTCTTCTTTTGCTCCAGGGTTGACCGTTGTACTGAAATTTGCAGCCAGCAAAAAAAAAAAAAAAGCTGTTTTCATTGCTTCTGTGGGCTGATGGCTTTCTGAGCAGTTTATGCTCATTTCACAGACAAGGGTATCTTAGAATCCATGCTGCAGGCACGCCTATATGATGGATTCTAAGATGAGCCAACCGTGTGCAGCAGCAGCCAAAAAAGCCGATGCAATCCTAGGCTGGCTTAAGAGAGGGATAGAATCAAGAAGGCAGGACAAGAAGCAACGGATGGAAACTAATCAAGGAGAGAATCAACCTGGAATTAAGGGGAAACTTCCTGACAGTGAGAACAATTAACCGCTTTCCTCCAGAAATTGTGGGCACTCCACCACTGGAGGTCTTCTAGTCCAACCCCCTGCTCAAGCAGGAGACTCTATATTGTTTCAGACAAATGGTTGTCTTCTTAAAAACCTCCAGTGATGGAGCGCCCACAGTTTCTGGGGGAAAGCTGTTCCACTGGTTAATTGTCCTCACTGTTAGGAAGTTTCTCCTTAATTCCAGGTTGCTTCTCTCCTTGATTACTTTCCATTTGTTGCATCTTGTCCCGCCTTCAGGCACTTTGGAGGATAGAATAGAATAGAATAGAATAGAATAGAATAGAATAGAATAGAATAGAATAGAATAGAATAGAATAGAATAGAAAATATGGAATGGAATGGAATGGAATGGAATGGAATAGAATAGAATAGAATAGAATAGAATAGAATAGAATAGAATAGAATAGAATAGAATAGAATAGAATAGAATAGAATAGAATAGAATAGAAAATATGGAATGGAATGGAATGGAATGGAATGGAATAGAATAGAAAATATGGAATGGAATGGAATAGAATAGAATAGAATAGAATAGAATAGAATAGAATAGAATAGAATAGAATAGAATAGAATAGAATAGAATAGAATAGAATAGAATAGAATAGAATAGAATAGAATAGAATAGAATAGAATAGAATAGAATAGAATAGCTCTCTCCCTTCCCTGATATGGACTAGACTAGACTAGTCTATGAAATAGAAGACAGAATAGAATGGAATAGAATAGAATAGAAAGTAGAATAGAATAGAATGCAGAATAGAATAGAAAATAGAATAGAATAGAAAATAGAATAGAATAGAATGCAGAATAGAATAGAAAATAGAATAGAATAGAATAGAAAATAGAATAGAATGCAGAATAGAATAGAGTAGAACAGAATAGAATGCAGAATAGAATGCAGAATAGAGTAGAATAGAATAGAGTAGAGTAGAGTAGAGAATAGAATAGAATGCAGAATAGAGTAGAGTAGAGTAGAGTAGAGTAGAGTAGAATAGAATAGAATAGAATAGAATAGAATAGAATAGAATAGAAGCTGAAAGGGACCTTGGAGGTCTTCTAGTCCAGCCCCCTGCTCAAGCAGGAGAACCTATACCATCTCAGACAAATGACTGTCTAGCATCTTCTTAAAAACCTCCAATGATGAAGCGCCCACAATTTCTGGAGGCAACTTCTCTTCCACTGGTTGAGTGTCCTCGCTGTCAGGAAGTTACTCCTCAATTCCAGGTTGCTTCTCTCCTTGATCAGTTTCCAACCGTTGTTTCTCATCCTTCACTCTGGTGCTTTGGAGAAAGAGAGAGAATTTTATTGATTTATAATAGAAAGAATGTGTCGGGGAGAAAGGTCAAATTCTCAGTAGACTGTGAGGGACCCCAAAGATGCTTCATTGTCCTTCCTGGCTGGGCAGGATGTGGGGAAAGATCCAGATCCAATCAGCAGCTCCAGGCTTTCCTTTCTATGGCCTGAGTAACCCTGAGAGTAAGAATCTTGGTTTGTTCTAATGATAAGCTGGGCTCAGTGGTGGGATTCAGATAGGTGAACAACCGGTTCTCTGTGTGGATTCCACTTCCAGAAGTCCATTCTGGGTCTGGGCAACAAAAAATTAGCTACCGGTTCTGTCAAAGTGGGGCGAACTGGCTGAATCCCACCACTATCTATCTGTCTGTCTGTCTGTCTATCTATCTATCTATCTATCTATCTATCTATCTATCTATCTATCTATCCAGCGATGGGATTCAGATATGGAAACAACCGGTTCTCTGCGTGGATGCCACTTCCAGAAGTCCATTCTGGGCCTGGGCAGCAAAAAATTAGCTACTGGTTCTGTCAAAGTGGGGTGAAATGGCTGAATCCCACCTCTATCTATCTATCTATCTATCTATCTATCTATCTATCTATCTATCTATCTATCTATCTATCTATCCAGTGGTGGGATTCAGATATGGGAACAACCAGTTCTCTGCATGGATGCCACTTCCAGAAGTCCATTCTGGGCCTGGGCAACAAAAAATTAGCTACTGGTTCTGTCAAAGTGGGGCGAAATGGCTGAATCCCACCTCTATCTATCTATCTATCTATCTATCTATCTATCTATCTATCTATCTATCTATCTATCTATCTATCTATCTATCTATCTATCCAGTGGTGGGATTCAGATATGGGAACAACCAGTTCTCTGCGTGGATGCCACTTCCAGAAGTCCATTCTGGGCCTGGGCAACAAAAAATTAGCTACTGGTTCTGTCAAAGTGGGGCGAAATGGCTGAATCCCACATCTATCTATCTATCTATCTATCTATCTATCTATCTATCTATCTATCTATCTATCTATCTAGTGGTGGGATTCAGATATGGGAACAACCAGTTCTCTGCGTGGATGCCACTTCCAGAAGTCCATTCTGGGCCTGGGCAACAAAAAATTAGCTACCAGTTCTGTCAAAGTTGGGCGAACTGGCTGAATTCCACCACTATCTATCTATCTATCTATCTATCTATCTATCTATCTATCTATCTATCTATCTATCTATCTATCTATCTATCTATCCATCCATCCATCCATCCATCCATCCATCCATCCATCCATCTATCTATCTATCTATCTATCTATCTATCTATCTCATCTCCCTCATCTATCTATCTATCTATCTATCTATCTATCTATCTATCTATCTATCTATCTATCTATCTATCAATCAATCATCTATCTATCTATCTATCCAGTGGTGGGATTCAGATATGGGAACAACCAGTTCTCTGCGTGGTTGCCACTTCTGGAAGTCCATTCTGGGCCTGGGCAACAAAAAATTAGCTAACGGTTGTGCCAAACTGGTGCAAACTGGCTGAATCCCACCACTGGCTGGCTGGCTCCTTCTGAACATCACAGTTAGCAACACTCCATTCATGGATGATGATGATGATGATGATTAATAATAATAATAATAAATCTCCTCCCTCCCCCACCATCTCTTACCCTTGTTATTACTGGTCTCCCCCAGGTTTCCCCTTTTTTGGAAACATCACAGTCAGCAAATCTTGCTCCAAAACCTGTGTGCCCTCTGAGCCGGACACCATCGGCGACAATCATCCCGACTACTGCTGTCACACGGATTTGTGCAACGTGGGTGCGGGTCAGGCAGCCACGGCGGAGTTCGGTGCCCTGAGCTTCACCGTCGTCCTCGCCGTGTCTCTGCTCTGGCTTCAAGGATAACCCTCCAGGGAGAGGCTGGGTTGGTTGTGGGGAAGACAACTCTCCCCAGTGCCCAAACAAGGACCTGGTCTCTCCTGCTGGAAGGTGGTTGAGATGGAGAGCGGGGAGGAGAAGAATCTCCAGGAGCAGAAGAATGGAAAAGGAAGAAGAAAGGGACCGTGGCATTAGTATCGAGTGTAATTTTCCTCTGTTCCTACTCAAATATTGAAACACACATACCTTCCTCCTCCTCCCTCTCCTTTCTCCTCCTCCTCCTCCTCCTCCCTCTCCTTTCTCCTCTTCCTTACTCTCCTCCTCCTCACTCTCCTTCTTTCTCCTCCTCCTCTTCCTTGCTCTCCTCCGCCTCCTCCCTCTCCTTTCTCCTCCTCCCTCTCCTTTCTCCTCCTCTTCCTTACTCTCCTCCTCCTCACTCTCCTTCTTTCCTCCTCCTCCTCTTCCTTGCTCTCCTCCTTCTCCTCCTTCTCCTTCTTTCTCCTCCTCCTCTTCCTTGCTCTCCTCCTCTTCCCTCTCCTTCTTTCTCCTCCTCCTCCTCTTCCTTACTCTCCTCCCTCTCCTTCTCTCCTCCTCCTCTTCCTTAGTCTCCTCCTCCTCTTCCCTTCTCCTCCCTGTTCTTCTTCGCCACTTTCTTCTTCTCTTCCTTGTTCTTCTCCTTCTCTTCTCCTCCTCCTCCTTTTCCTTTCCTGCCTGCCTTCCGTTTTTCTTTTGCTTTCTTCTCATTCCATTTTCCTTCCTTCCTTCCTTTCTTTCCTCCCTCCCTTTCCTTTTCCTGTCTCCTCCTCTTCCTCCTCCTTCTCTTGTTTGTTCTTCATCTCAATCTCCTTCCCTTCTTGTTCTTCCTCTTCTCTTCTCCTCCTTTTTCCTTTCTTTCTTCCTGCCTGCCTTTCCTCAATTTTTTCTTTTCTTTCTTTCTTCTCATTCCATCTTCCTCCCTCCCTCCCTCTCCTTTTCCTGCTTGTTCTTCTTCTCTTTCTCCTTCTCTTCCTTGTTGTTCTCCTTCTCTCTTCCTCCTGCTTTTCCCTTCCTTCCTGCCTGCCTGCCTTCCCTCGTTTTTCTTTTCTTGCTTCCTTCTCATTCCCTTTCTTTCTTCCTCCCTCTTCCCTCTTCCCTTTTCCTGTCTCCTCCTCCTCCTCCTCCTCCAACATGCCATTGGGTGTTCTGTATCTAATCCAGGAGCAGTATTTCCAAATATACCTATCAAATCTTTGTTCCTTACCAGATCCAGATGTTTTATTTGGTCACAGGATCTCCCGAAGCTATTTTGAACCTTTTAATGTAAAGCAAAGAGGAATATTTACCTTGCCAAAACATAAAGATTGTCTTTCTGTGACTTCCAGAGAGACAAGATTTCCAGTATCCCTCCATGGTATGGAACAGCATCCATCCTTCTCAGGCCATCCTGTCTGACGGATTCAATGCAAGATTTTGTAAAGTCAAACACGTATAGTTATTATTGTTTATTTTTGCCCGACCAAGCATCGAAGAACGTAGATAAAACTGAGAATCCATTCTTTATCCCTCGTGGTGTTATGTTTTTAAATTAAGCTTGTTTTTTTTTTGTTTGTTTGTTTGTTTGTTCAATTTCTCTGGGGAACTTACCATTCTAAAACTATAAAAGCATTAAAATGATTTTTTAAAAAAAATTAAAAAAAACAAAGGAAAACAAGAAAATCCAGTGGCCTCGTGAAAAAAAAAGCATCTTTGGGATTAAAAAAAAAACCAATAAAAACATCCAGGAAATAAATAAATTACGATTGCAATTGAGGGAAACATTGGATAAGTGAATTTTTCCCCGTTTTATGACCTTTCTCGCCTCCGTTGTTAAGTCAGTCACTGCACTTGTTAACTTAGTAACCTGGTTGTGAAGTGGATCTGGTTTCCCCCACTGACTTCGCTTGTCAGAAGGTCGCCAAAGGGCGTCACGTGACTCTCGGGATGCCACGACCGTCATAAATATGAGTCTGTTGCCAAGCATCTGAATTTTGATCACGTGATCCTGGGGAATGCTGCAATGGTCGTAAGTGTGAAAAAAGGTCGTCAGTCCCTTTTTTCACTTCTGTTGTAACTATGAATGGTCACCAAACAATGTGTTATAAGTTGAGGACTGTCTATACCAGGGGTAAGCAACCTTGGCTCTTCTGTGACTCGTGGACTTCAACTCCCAGAATTCCTAAGCCAGCATGGCTCAGCTTGGAAACTCTCCCTTTCCCCTCAGCATGGCTGGCTCAGGAATTCTGGGACTTGAAGTCCATGAGTCATAAAAGAGCCAAGGTTGCCTACCCCTGTCCTATACATACACCAGCTGAGATAGTTAACGAGGCAGGCTGAAGAATTAGTTGAGGAAGGAGTGGCAGGTGGTCCAACATTTTTCCAGGTAAACTAATCAGCAACCTTAATAATAATAATAATAACAACAACAACAACAACAACAATAATAATAATAAAGTTGGAAGGGATCTTGGAGATCATCTAGTCCAACCCCCTGTTCAGGCAGGAAACCCTACACCATTTCGGACAAATGGCTGTCCAGTCTCTTCTTAAAAATGTCCAGTGTTGGAGTATTTACTGCTTCTGGAGGCAGGTTGTTCCACCGGTTAATTGTCCTCACTGTCAGGAAGTTTCTCCTTAGTTCTAGGTTGCTTCTCTCCTTGATGAGTTTCCATCCGTTGCTTCTTGTCCTGCCTTCTTGACACACATCCCTTTGCAGGGTTTTGATGGTGAGAGTTTTCTTTTCCACACTCCTCTTTCTAAAGATATTCCCGCATACCCACTGAAGAAGAAAAATGGAACAAAATTCTGCACACTTGCTCTAAGCTCCTGAACCCTCAAAGAAAGAGGGCTGCAAACTCAGATGTTCGTCCTCTCTCTCTTCTTTTGGAGAAAGAGTGCAGAGAAGAGCATCAAAGATAATTAGGGGGGCTGGAAGCTAAAACATATGAAGAACGGTGGCAGGAATTGGACATGTCTAGTCTAGTGAAAAGAAGACTGAGAGAAGAAGATTGAGAGAAGAAGACTGATAATTTAAAAGATCTAAGAATGATAGTCTAGTGAAAAGAAGACTGAGAGAAGAAGACTAATAGAAAACTGATAGAAGAAGACTGATAGAAGGACTGATAGTCTAGAAGATGAAAGAAGACTGATAGTCTAGTGAAAAGAACACTGGTCGAAAAAGATTGATAGTCTAGAACAGGCATGTCAAACTCGCGATGTCACGTGACGTCGCGCAACATATCAGGCCAATTTTGCCATTGTCGGCAATGGGTGGGCATGGCTTCCACATGACGCATCCGGCCCGCGGGCCGGCAGTTTGACACCCCGGGTCTAGAAGATAAAAAAAGACTGATAGCAATCTTCCAATATCTGAAGGTTTGTCACAAAGAAGAAGGGGTCCACCTATTATCCAAACCACCAGGACAAGAAGCAATGGATGGAAACTAATCAAGGAGAGAAGCAACCTGGAACTAAGGGGGAATTTCCCAACAATTAGAACAATTAACCAGTGGAACAGCTTGCCACCAGAAGTTGTGGGTGCTCCAACACTGGAAGTTTTTAAGAAGAGATTGGACTTGTCTGGAATGGTGTAGGGTTTCCTGCCTGAGTAGGGGGTTGGACTATCTTAGTCCTGCTAGAAACGGACACCCCCTCCTCACCCTGACGATTCTGATTTTCTGCTTTGGTGCTGTAGTTCTCTCTTTCTTTGATGTAGAGGTTAAGACACAGGCTAGAAAGCAGAGGTCTGTGAGTTCTATCTGAGGCACAATGCTGGCTGGGTGACCCTGGGCCTGTCATTCTCTCTCAGCCCTAGGAAGGATGCAATGGCAAACCACTTCTGAAATCTTGCCAAGAAAACTGCAAGAATTTATTTTTATCTATCTAGAATAGAATCTATGTCTATCTCTGTCTCTGTCTGTCTGTCTGTCTGCCTGCCTGCCTGCCTGCCTGCCTGCCTGCCTGCCTGCCTGCCTGCCTGCCTGCCTGCCTATCTATCTATCTATCTATCTATCTATCTATCTATCTATCTATCTATCTATCTATCTATCTATCTATCTATCTATCTATCTATCTATCTATCTATATCTATCTCTCCATATCTATCTATCTATCTATCCTTTGTTGTTGTTGTTGTTAATTACGAAGTAGTGTCCGACCCATCGCGACCCCATGGACAATGTTCCTCCAGGTCTTCCTGTCCTCTACCATCTTCTGGAGTCCATTTAAGCTCATACCTACTGCTTCAGTGACTCCAGTCAGCCACCTCCTTCTCTGTCATCCCCTTCTTCTATTGCCCTCCATCTTTCCCAGCATCAGGCTCTTCTCCAGTGAGTCCTTCCTTCTCATTAGGTGGCCAAAGTACTTGAGTTTCCACTTCAGGATCTGGCCTTCTCAAGAGCAGTCGGGGTTGATCTCTTCTAGGACTGACCGGTTGGATCGCCTTGCAGTCTAGCCTTACTCATTTGAAAAGCATGAGTTTGCATTTGACAGCAGGGGGCGGTAAAACACCACGATACAGTTGGAGTTTAATTTTTTTTTTAAAAAAAAAACCTGCATTAAAACTTCAAATCTTCCGGTTTGAGGGGACAGCAGCAACGAATGGTTAAGTGCGTGTTGTTTTCAAATGTAAAAATCTTGATGCAGATAGAGGAAAGATAGAGCCACCATCCCTAAAATAAATGAGGATTTCCTTCCTTCCTTCCTTCCTTCCTTCCTTCCTTCCTTCCTTCCTTCCTTCCTTCCTTCCTTCTTCCCACCCACCCTCTCTCCTCATACATTTCCTTCCTTCCTTCCTTCCTTCCTTCCTTCCTTCCTTCCTTCCTTCTTCCCACCACCCTTCCTCATAAATTTCCTTCCTTCCTTCCTTCCTTCCCTTCCTTCCTTCCTTCCTTCCTTCCTTCCTTCCTTCTTCCCACCCACCCTCTCTCCTCATACATTTCCTTCCTTCCTTCCTTCCTTCCTTCCTTCCTTCCTTCCTTCCTTCCTTCCTTCCTTCCTTCCTTCTTCCCACCCACCCTTCCTCATAAATTTCCTTCCTTCCTTCCTTCCTTCCTTCTTCCCACCCACCCTCTCTCCTCATACATTTCCTTCCTTCCTTCCTTCCTTCCTTTCTTCCTTCCTTCTTCCCACCCACCCTCTCTCCTCATACATTTCCTTCCTTCCTTCCTTCCTTCCTTCCTTCCTTCCTTCCTTCCTTCTTCCCACCCACCCTCTCTCCTCATACATTTCCTTCCTTCCTTCCTTCTTCCCACCCACCCTTCCTCATAAATTTCCTTCCTTCCTTCCTTCCTTCCTTCCTTCCTTCCTTCCTTCCTTCCTTCCTTCCTTCCTTCTTCCCACCCACCCTCTCTCCTCATACATTTCCTTCCTTCCTTCCTTCCTTTCTTCCTTCCTTCTTCCCACCCACCCTCTCTCCTCATACATTTCCTTCCTTCCTTCCTTCTTCCCACCCACCCTCTCTCCTCATACATTTCCTTCCTTCCTTCCTTTCTTCCTTCCTTCCTTCCTTCCTTCCTTCCTTCCTTCCTTCCTTCCTTCCTTCTTCCCACTCACCCTCTCTCTTCCTTCCTTCCTTTCTCCTTCCCACCCACCTCCTCACACATTTCCTTCCTTCCTTCCTTCCTTCCTTCCTTCCTTCCTTCCTTCCTTCCTTCCTTCCTTCCCTCCCTCCCTCCCTGAGCTGCAGGGAGTGGAGGAGCCACCAGGGGGCGCTGTGGGCCACACTAGGCCCAGACCTGGCAGACTAAAGCTGACTGGCAAGAGGGGAGGAGCTGGGGGCTGAAAGCAGGAAGAAACCAAAGTGCAGAGCAAGGAAGGGGGAGCCAGGAGAAGGAGGAGCTCCCCCAGCCGGTCTGGAGTGGTTCATTCCACAGCTGCACCAGGAAGACAGTCTGAGCACGGTGCTGGCCAAGGTCTTCCCTGCCCCCCCTGGTGCATCTGAGCATCCTCTCACCTGGGCCCAGGTGAGCCTCTGAGCATGGCGCCGCTGATGATGATCTGCGGGACTGCCGCAGCAGCCTTTTTCACCTACCTGGATGGCTGGTACTTGCTGAGGATGCCCCTGACTTACCTGTACGCCAGGTGGCTGCTGCCTTCCATCTCGGATCCTCTGCAGGAGCAGCAGTTCCACAGCTGGGTGCTGCCCTCCGACTTGGACCTGCTGGTGCACATGAACAACGCCCGTTACCCCCGGGAGGCTGACATGGCGCGCTGCGTTTACATGGTCCGCTGCGGGCTCTTCCAGGCCATCTGGGCCCTTGGGGGCCACACGATGCTGGCTGCCTCCTGCTGCCGCTTCCGGCGTTCGCTGCGCCTTCTGGAGCATTTCACCATCCGGACCCGTATCCGAGGCTGGGACCACCGGGCCTTTGTCCTGGAGCAGCGTTTCGTCAGTGCCCGGGACGGTTTCGTTTGTGCCGTGTTGCTGGTGCGGCAACACGTGACGGGCACCAGTCCGGGCACGGCTATGGAGCAGGTGTGCCGAAGGAAGGTGAGGGTCCCAAAAAGGCTGGGAGGGTGGCTGGTGGCATCTACAGCTGCAAAGGCTGAGAGTAAGTAGAGAAATCAGAGTAGGAGAGTCTAGAGGGGACCTTGGAGGTCCTCTAGACCCACCCCATTGCTCGAGCAGGAGATCCTATATACCATTCTGGGCAAACGGTGGTCAGATTCCATCTGGAAAAACCTCCACGGATGGATCCCCTGCCCAGAGTTTTAAAAATCAGGAATTCTGAATTCTAAATTTTTCTTCTTTTCCGTATACAAGTAGCCTTGACTTACCACAGTTCATTTAGTGGCCGTTCCAACTTACAACGGCACTGAGAAAAAAAAGTGACCGTTTTTCATGGTTAGGATCATTGCAGCATCCTCAGGGTCACGGGATCGAAACTCAAGACACTTGGCCACTGACTCGTGTTTATGACGGTTGCCATGTCCCGGGGATGGGGGGATCACGTGATCCCTTTTGGTGACTTTCTGATCAGCAAAGTCAATGGGGAAGCCAGATTCACTTAACAACCATGTTACTAACTTAACCACTGCAGTGATTGACTTAACAACTGTGGCAAGAAAAGTCGTAAAATGGAGCAAAACTCACTTTATGACTGTCTCCCTTCGCAAGATAAATTCTGGGCTCAGTTGTGGTGGTAAGTTGACAACTACAGTAGCTATAATTGTTCGAACTGTCAGGAAATCCCTCCTTAATTCCAGGTTGCTTCTCTCCTTGATTAGCTAAAAACTTCCAGTGTTGGAGCATTCATAGCTTCTGGAGGCAGGTTGTTCCACTGGCTAATTGTTCTAACTGTCAGAAAATTTCTCCTTAGTTCCAGGTTGTTTTTCTCCTTGATTAGTTTCCATCCGTTGCTTCTTGTCCTGCCTTCAGGTGCTTTGGAGAATAGCTTGACTCCCTCTTCTTTGGGGCAGCCCCTCAAATACTAGAATAACTGCTATCATGTCTCCCCTATTTCTTCTTTTCTTTAGACTGGCCAAACCCACGTCTTGCAGCCATTCTTCATATGTTTTAGTCTCCAGGCCTTGGATCATCTTAATTGCTCTTCTCTGAACTCTTTCTAGAGTCTCAACATCTTTTTTACATCGTGGTGACCAAAACTGGATGCAATATTCCAAGGATGGTTTTACTAAGGTATTATAAATTGAAATAAAGCCTGGGAGAAAATGTCACCACGGTATAGGTTCTCTTGTTTGAGCAGGGGGCTGGTCTAGAAGACCTCCAAAGTCCCTTCTATTCTATTCTGTTCTGTTTTATTCTATTCCTATTCCTATTCTATTCTATTCTATTCTATTCTATTCTATTCTATTCTATTCTACTCTATTCTATTCTATTCCACTTATCTATCATCTCCTTCCTTCCTTCCTTCCTTCCTTCCTTCCTTCCTTCCTTCCTTCCTTCCTTCCTTCTACTGTAAATTAATATATTTCTGACTTCACTTATCAGTGTGTTATTCCTAAATCTCTCTCTCTCCACTTATCTATGATCTTCACATCGGTCTGTCAGTCTTTCTTTCTTTCTTTCTTTCTTTCTTTCTTTCTTTCTTTCTTTCTTTCTTTCTTTCTTTCTTTCTTTCTTCCTTTATTTCTTTCAGTCCACAAGTCATAAAAGGGTCAAGTTTGAAGACCCCTGCTCTAGGACAGTGTTTCCTACCCTCAGCACCTTTAGGAGGAATTCTGGGGAATTCTGGGAGTTCAAGTCCATGTTTTTTACAGTTGCTAAGGCTGGGAACCAATGTTCTAAGTCAGGGGTAGGCCACCTTGGCTCTTTTATGACTCATGGACTTCAACTCCCAGAATTCCTGAGCCAACCTGGCTCAGCTTGGAAACCTCTCCCTTTCCCCTCAGCATGGCTGGCTCAGGAATTCTGGGAGTTGAAGTCCACCAGTCATAAAAGAGCCAAGATGGCCTATCCCTGTTCTAAGTGCAGGAGGGTTCCCTTTGTGGAGTATCCCTGCCATGTGACACGGCTCAGTTTCCACAACCTGTAGTAGTAGTACCCAATCCTATCTCTTGCAGCCCCGTGGGAATGTCGAAAGGGATCTTAAGGGATCTGCCCCAGGGTTAAATCATTCACCATTCAAGGAAAATATTGGTTGGCTTGCCAGGGACCACCTCAGCACAGCCCAAACCCCAGAAAGAGAGATATTTTAGATTCTTTGGGGTTCTCTACACACACCATCTTCCTCTCCCTCTGATTCCAGGCAGTTATCAGAAGGATATTGCAAGAGCAGGCGGAATTAATATTCATTGCTCCACACTGGCCGAGACGACCGTGGTTTGCAGACCTCGTGAGCCTTTCCACGGCTCCTCCGTGGCGGATTCCCGCGAGTCGCATATTTCTAACTCGGGGCCCTGCACCATCCAGAGCCCCAATGGCTCCAATTAGCCGCCTGGCACTTGAGCGCCGCACCCTGTCACAGCAGTCGTCCTCGTCAGGCATGATTGACATGATTCTGGCCTCGTATTTATGATCACACTTGGCGGAATTTCTGCCACTGGTGTGACTCAAGACTCAATTGACTCTCTCGGAAGTGATAGAAATAGATTCCCTGCTGTCCTATGAAGGACGACTGTCTCGCGGCGCCTCAAAATGGTGGCCGCGCTGCAGGGCTGAGGGAGAGTCAAACTTCTCCCAAGCAAACCCAGTTAGAAAGTGCCAGGAGAATATTGGTAGCGCAGGATGGATCTGTGGGGACCTTGGTGCGCTCTGATCTTGGTGGTTTCCTTGCAGACGTTTCGTTACTCAGCGAACTGTCGTGGGAAAAAAAAACCCAATGGAAAAGACAAGGCAGCAACACAAAACAATCATGCTTACTTGGAGATTCAGAGGTTTATTTTTCTCACAGTTTGGAACGTAGCAGAATAACATCACATCGCTTACACTGACAACCCGTTGCAATGAGGAGCATGTGGCAGAGCAGATTCCAAAGGGATGATATGCAGGTTCTGAGGGTTTTGCTGGTTAAAGAAATACAGGAAACCAGAAAGTGCCTTTTAAGTTTTACGTTTTTATTCAGCTGAATAGAGACAGACTCACTCCTCTAAATGTGGGGAGCAACAAATGACAAGAAATCCTTGTATTTATTCTGTATAATTACATAAGCAACCCATCCAGCAAAGCTGACACACATAAGATAAAGATTGCACCCAGTAAGTCTGGCACACTGTAGATAAGAAGGGAGAAAGCAGAAGTAGCTAAACATGTTCTCATTGGAGTGTTATTTAAAGATATCGTATGTTCTTGGGTGGGTTAGGACATTGGGTGTTGTCCTTGCTATCCTTTCCTGACCCTAAATCCAAGATTACAAGTGACCAAAGAGAGAGAAGCCATCTATTTGTATTCGTAATTAATACTGTCCCCTAATTCCTGGTAATCAGGGACAGCTATAGGCCAGTGGCTCCGAGCCAGACTTAAACCAACATTTTTACACTTTTCTGCTACCGACCACCCACTCATAATTCTTACTTTGCAAGACAGTTCCCATCTGAAACTTCCATCCATCAGCTACTTTCAGTTCCTCTTTTCCCACGGTTACAACACTCAGGTTTCAAATATACACAGGACTACCTACCTGGCAATTTCATATTGCACAAAGCTCAGCAGATTCCAAATAGGACGTCCTTATTGAGAAACAGCATCAAGTTCAAGTTAAAGCTTCAAATCACTTCTGTGGGTTGGGGGCTATTTCAGCTTTGTTCTAGCCCTATCTTATTAGATGAGGAGGGGGCTGTATTTTCATCTTCCACAAAAGTAACAGCATTAGTGCTAGAAGAGTGCAGTTTATGGAATGGAGGAAGAACAAAAAACAGGAGGAGGAGGAGGAGAAGAAAAAAGACTGGGGTCCTTGGTGCTCTCTGAGCTTGGTTGTTTTCTTCCAGATGTTTCATGACCCAACTAGGGAACATCAATAGTGCTAGCATGGAGGGGGGATTGTGGAGAGGAGGAGGAGGAGGAGGAGAGGAAGAAGAGGAGGAGGAGGAGGAGGAGGACAACTGTGGGGTCCTTGACGCTCTCTGAGCTTGGTTGTTTTCTTGCAGACGTTTCATGACCCAACTAGGTAACATCAATAGTGCTAGCATGGAGGGGGGATTGTGGAGAGGAGGAGGAGGAGGAGGAGAGGAAGAAGAAGAGGAGGAGGAGGAGGACAACTGTGGGGTCCTTGACGCTCTCTGAGCTTGGTTATTTTCTTGCAGACGTTTCATGACCCAACTAGGGAACATCAATAGTGCTAGCATGGAGGGGGGATTGTGGAGAGGAGGAGGAGGAGGAGGAGAGGAAGAAGAGGAGGAGGAGGAGGAGGAGGACAACTGTGGGGTCCTTGACGCTCTCTGAGCTTGGTTGTTTTCTTCCAGATGTTTCATGACCCAACTAGGGAACATCATCACTGCTAGAAGAGAGACGGGTTTGTGGGGGGGGGAGGAAGAGGAGGAGGAGGATGGACTGTGGGGTCCTTGGTGCTCTCTGAGCTTGGTTGTTTTCTTCCAGATGTTTCATGACCCAAATAGGGAACATCAGCAGTGCTAGAAGGGAGTGGGGTTTGTGGGGGGGGGGGAGGAGGAGGAGGAGGAGGAGCTGTGGGACCCTTTGAGCTATTTCAGTACCAAACTAGGTAGCATCATCAGCGCTAGAAGAGAGTGGGGCATGCTCTCTGTTTATAAACAGTGACTTTCCTTGTCACTGTGGTGGACATGTTTTCATTGCTTCCTTGGTGGGCTGCTGTTTACTGAGTTGATAATTTACCCAGAGAGCAAGCCCCACTCCCTTGTAGCACTGATGATGTTACTTAGTTTGGTAATGAAACGTCTGCAAGGAAACAACCAAGCTCAGAGAGCACCAAGGACCCCACAGTCCATCCTCCTTCTCCTCCTCTTCCTCCTCCTCCTCCTCCTGCTCCTTAATCACCACTCCCTTCTAGCACTGAAGATGTTACCTGGTTGGGTAATAAAAGAAAACCACCAAGCTCATAGAGATCAAGGACCTCTTCCTCCTCCTTCCCTCCTCCTCCTCCTCCTCCTCCTCCCCCTAACCACCACTCCCTTCTAGCACTGATGATATTACCTACTTGGGTAATGAAACGTCTGCAAGAAAACTACCCAGCTTAAACAGCACCAAGCATTCCACCGAGGAATAGCTCTTACTTTCTTAAAAAAAAAAAAAAAAAAAAAAGTGGTGACTTTCTCTTTCTCAGTTCTGCCTTTTTCTTTTGCGTTCCGTCTTGAGACTTAGTCTTCTCACTCAAGAATAGAATAGAATAGAATAGAATAGAATAGAATAGAATAGAATGGAATGGAATGGAATGGAATGGAATGGAGTGGAGTGGAGTGGAGTGGAGTGGAGTGGAATGGAATGGAATGGAATAGAATGGAATAGAATAGAATAGAATAGAATAGAATAGAATAGAATAGAATAGAATAGAAAATATGGAATGGAGTGGAGTGGAGTGCAATAGAATAGAATAGAATAGAATAGAATGGAATGGAATGGAATGGAATGGAATGGAATGGAATGGAATGGAATGGAGTGGAGTGGAGTGGAGTGCAATAGAATAGAATAGAATAGAATAGAATAGAATAGAATAGAATAGAATAGAATAGAATAGAATAGAATAGAATAGAATAGAAAATATGGAATGGAGTGGAGTGGAGTGCAATAGAATAGAATAGAATAGAATAGAATAGAATAGAATAGAATAGAATAGAATAGAATAGAATAGAATAGAATAGAATAGAATAGAATAGAATAGAATCTAGAAGGGACCTCGGAGGTCTCCTAGTCCAGCCCCCTGCTCGAGCAGGAGAACCTATACCCTTTCAGATAAGTGACTGTCCAGTCTCTTCTTAAAAACTCTGCTTCAGTGAAAGGTCCGGATAACACCAGATCGGAGATGGAGACCCATCCAGGGATCATGGATGGGACAGGACAACTCCGTGGGAATGTATGTTACTTTCCCACCTGGATAAGTGAAATGTCCAGATGGATTTGGGCTTTCTTATTGCTTTCCAAGCCAGGTGTGGCCTTGTTGACTCCACAAAGCCTTTCTGATCATAAGATGTATTGGGTTCTCACAAGCCTTTCCATGCCTCTCAACCCATCTGGCTCTCAGTGACGAAAGAGACACAGCACAGCTTTCCTGAAGCGGGTGTGATTCAGAGGTTTAGCTTTGTGGGGAGTCAGGATGATGGTTAGGAGGTTTATAGCCCATTAGCGATAGCAACAACACTTAGACTTACTGTATAGACCGCTTCACGGTGCTTTACAGCCCTCTCTAAGCGGTCAGCCTGTTGCCCCCCAACAATCTGGGTCCTCATTTTACCGACCTCGGAAGGGTGGAAGGCTGAGTCAACCTTGAGCCGGTGAGGATTGAACTTCTGGCAGTGGGCAGTGAGTTAGCCTGCAATACAGCCTTCTGGGTGGGAAGGAAGGAAGGAAGGAAGGAAGGAAGATAGGAAGGAAGGAAGGAAGGAAGGAAGGAAGGAAGGAAGGAAGGGAGTAGGAAAGGAAGGAAGGAAAACAAGAAAACAAAAAGGAAGGAAGGAAGGAAGATAGGAAGGGAGGAAGGAAGGAAGGAAGGAAGGAAAGGCAGTAGAAATAGCACTTATATACTGCTTCATAGTGCTTTACAGCTCTCTCTAAGAGGTTTACAGACACAGCCTAAGGCCGGATATAAATAAATAATACATTACAATACTGCATTCTAACCACTGGGTGGGAAGGAAGGAAGGAAGGAAGGAAGGAAGGAAGGAAGGAAGGAAGGAAGGAAGGAAGGAAGGAAGGAAAATAAGGAAACAAAAAGGAAGAAAGATAGGAAGATAGGAAGGAAGGAAGGAAGGAAGGAAGGAAGGAAGGAAGGAAGGAAGGAAGGAAGGAAGGAAGGAAGGGAGTAGGAAAGGAAGGAAGGAAAACAAGGAAACAAAAAGGAAGGAAGGAAGATAGGAAGGAAGGAAGGAAGGAAGGAAGGAAGGAAGGAAGGAAGGAAGGAAGGAAGGAAGGAAGGAAGGAAGGAAGGAAGGAAGGAAAGGCAGTAGAAATAGCACTTATATACCGCTTCATAGTGCTTTACAGCTCTCTCTAAGAGGTTTACAGAGACAGCCTAAGGCTGGATATAAATAAATAATACGTTAAAATACTGCATTCTAACCACTGGGTGGGAAGGAAGGAAGGAAGGAAGGAAGGAAGGAAGGAAGGAAGGAAGGAAGGAAGGAAGGGCAGTAGAAATAGCACTTAAGACTTATATACCGCTTCATAGTGCTTTACAGCCCTCTCTCAGCGGTTTACAGAGACAGCCTGATATAAATAAACAACACATTACATTTTCTGATATTTCCCCTCCCCTTTTTTTTTGGCTTCTGTTTGAACCGCAGGTCGAATCCCCAGCCCTGTCGGAAGAGATCCAGCATTGGGTGAGATACAACGAAGCCAGCAGCCAGAGCCTCAGGAAGGAGAGTGATGTCCAGGAGAAGAGCAAAGCCCCCTGACTGGGAGGGGGGTCCTCAGCGGCCTCCCTCGCCGTCTTCCAGACCAGGCTTCCCTTCCCAAAGCATCAGGCAGGATTTGCCCTCTCTTCCTCGCTGTCGGTACCGGAAGGAAACGCTGGAACTGCTACCCCTTGAAGATCCTCAAAATATCCAAAGACATCCCAGCAATCGCTCTCCACCGGGGCCCGTGATCGGTGGCCGTGGGCGGCCCTTGGCACCTCTGTAGACAGCAAGACAAGTGAATTTCAGGATACCCAGCCGAGCGAAGAGAAGGAAGAGTCTCCGCTCTTAAAATGGCAAGATGACCGAGATGAGTTGGAACGCAGTTGCATGCTGGTTCTACCAAGGAGAAAATCTCTTCTTAACTCTTCTCTTCTCTTCTCTTTCCCCCACCCCCGCCCTCTCCTCTCCTCCTTCTCCTCCTTGTTCTTCCTCCTCTTTCCTCTTCTTTCTTCTCCCCTCTCCTCCTTCTTTCTTCTTCCTCCTCCTCCACCTCTTTCCTCTTCTCCCTCCCTGTCTTTCTCTTCCTCCTCCTCCTTGTTCTTCTTCCTCCTGCTCTTTCATCTTCTCCTTCCTCCCCTCCTCTTTCTTCCTTCTCTTTCCTCTTCTTCTTTCTCTCCTCTCCTCTCCCCTCCTCTCCACTCCTCTCCCCTCCTCTCCGTTCCTCTCCCCTCCCCTCCTTTCATCTCCTCTCCCCTCCCTTTCCTCTCCCCTCCCCCTCCTCTCCCCTCCCTTCCTCTCCTCTCCTTTCCCTCCCTTTCCTCTCCTCTCCCCCTCCTTCCCTCCTCTCCTCTCCTCTCCTTTCCATCCCCCTTCTGTCCTCTCCTCTCCCCTCCTCCTCTTTTCTCCCCTCCTCTCTGCTCCTCTCCCCTCCTCTCCTTTTCCCTCCTCTCCACTCCACTCCTCTCCCCTCCTCTCCGTTCCTCTCCCCTCCTCTCGTCTCCTCTCCCCTCCCCTTTTTCTCTCCTCTCTTTCCTCTCCCCTCCCCCTCCTTCCCTCCTCTCCTCTCCTCTCCTTTCCATCCCCCTCCTCTCCCCTCCTCTCCTCTTCCCTCCCTTCCTCTCCTTTCCCTCCCTTTCCTCTCCTCTCCCCCTCTTTCCCTCCTCTCTTCTCCTCTCCTTTCCATCCCCCTTCTGTCCTCTCCTCTCCCCTCCTCCTCTCCCCTCCTCTCTGCTCCTCTTCCCTCCTCTCCTTTTCCCTCCTCTCCACTCCACTCCTCTCCCCTCCTCTCCGTTCCTCTCCCCTCCTCTCATCTCCTCTCCCCTCCCTTTTTCTCCTCTCCTCCCTTTCCTCTCCCCTCCCCCTCCTTCCCTCCTCTCCTCTCTTCTCTCCTTTCCATCCCCCTCCTCTCCCCTCCCCTCCTCTCCTCTCCCCTCCCTTCCTCCCCTCTCCTTTCCCTCCCTTTCCTCTCCTCTCCCCCCTCCTTCCCTCTTCTCTTCTCCTCTCCTTTCCATCCCCCTTCTGTCCCCTCCTCTCCTCTCCTTCCCCTCCCTTTCCTCTCCCCTCCCCCTCCTTCCCTCCTCTCCCCTCTTCTTCTCTCCTTTCCATCCCCCTCCCCTCCTCTCCTCTCCTCTCCTACTTTTCCCATATATTTTCATCTTTTCCTTCTCTTCCATATTTATTTCCACTCAGGCACTGGTAAATCTTTCCCTCCACTCCAAAAACATTAGCCTAGCTCAAAGCAAAGTGTTTGGCATCTGAAATGCCTGTTCTTCTATTGCACTATAGAAATATTCAAGGATATTTAACACCTAAGCTACTTTTTAATATATATTTATTTATTTATTTGATTGATGAATTACATCTATATGACCTCTCCCCCCCCCACACACACACACAGACAGACACATACACACACTATCAAGCGAATCTGGGCAACTTACGACCTTGCAAAATACCAGTTAGAAAGTTAAGGCTAAGAACATTTCAAGTTAAATCATTAAAATGTATGCCATAGGAACAGTTTTTTGTCATGCATTCTTTACTCCATCTCTGGAAATTTTTCCTCTAGACCTAAAGATTAAACATTGTTTATAACAGGGCTGCAAAACAATATTTCCTGCTGCTGTTGTTGTTATTTTTTTTAACCTGTCTTTGTCTTAACCAGATCCAATTATGTATATGTGGGGGGGGAAATATTTTTATTTCTGGCGGATCTAATGGGGAGAACATGCTTTTCAGCAAATCTGTTTTCTGTGAGTTTTTCACGGAAAGAATCTGTCCTGCCAAACCAGTTTTCCCTATCCCAGGTATCCCGCCCCCCCCCCCCATCCCCAGGAGCCTGGACTTCAACTCCCAGAATTCTTAGCCTTGACCATGGAATTCTGGGAGTTGAAGTCCACCCCTCCAAATTCCATAGCTCCGCTTAACTCAAGCCTTTGGAATTAACTCTATAAGCAACTCAAAACTTCCTCTGCAAATTTTTGCTTTTTTTTCCCCCCAAGCTTCAATTTCCCATCAATATTCAAATTAACATTTGTGATTTATGATTTCCAGGTGTTTTATATTTTGGTAAAGTCTATTATTATTATTATTAATAATAATAATAATAATAATAATAAAGTTGGAAGGGACCTTAGAGGTCATCTAGTCCAACCCCCTGCTCAGGCAGGAAACCCTATACCATTTCGGACAAATGGCTGTCCAATCTCTTCTTGAAAACTTCCAGTGTTGGAGCATTCACCGCTTCTGGAGGCAGGTTGTTCCACTGGTTAATTGTTCTCACTGTCAGGAAGTTTCTCCTTAGTTCTAGGTTGCTTCTCTCCTTGGTTAGTTTCCCTCCGTTGCTTCTTGTCCTGCCTTCAGGTGCTTTGGAGAATAGCTTGATTCCCTCTTTTTTATGGCAGCCCCTGAAATATTAGAATACTGCTATCCTGTCCCCCCTCGTCCTTCTCTTCATTAAACTGGACATACCCAATTCCAGCAACCGTTCCTTATATGTTTTAGCCTCCAGTCCCCTAATCATCTTTGTTGCTCTTCTCTGTACTCTTTCTAACTACACATCTTATCTAATTAATAAAAAAGTTGGAAGGGACGTTGGAGGTCATCTACTCCAACCCCCTGCTCAGGGAGGAAACCCTACACCATTTCGGACAAATGGCTGTCCAGCCTCTTCTTAAAAACTTCCAGTGTTGGAGCATTTACTGCTTCTGGAGGCAGGTGGTTCCACTGGTTAATTGTTCTGACTGTCAGGAAGTTTCTCCGTAGTTCTAGGTTGCTTCTCTCCTTGATTAGTTTCCACCCATTGCTTCTTGTCCTGCCTTCAGGCGCTTTGGAAAATAGCTTGATTCCCTCTTCTTTATGGCAGCCCCTGAGATATTGGAATAGTCTTCTTCTGTTTTCTAAAAGTTATCTATTCTCCCAGCCCCATGTTAAACCATCTAGTTAATAATATTGTATCCCCTCTAATAAGTCAAAAACATTACAGGTGTTATCTCAGTTAACCAATAATTCAGTAATATACATAAATATCTTGCATTGGGCAAACAACATTCCTCTTATCAACTAAGTAAAAACATTCTTGTTACATTTATCTTATCGTGACATAAAGGTCGTCCTCGACTTAACGCCCAAAATTTCTGTTGTTAAGTGAGACATTTCTTAAGTGAGTTTTGCCCCCTTTTACAACCGTTCTGGCCACAGTTGTTAAGTGAATCACGGCAGTGGATAAGTTAGGAACCCGGTTGTTAAGTGAATCTATACTCCCCCGTAGACTTTGCTTCTCAGAAATTCACAAAAGGGGATCCCGTGACCTTAGAATACAGCGACGGTCATAAATAGGAACCAGTGACCAAGCGTCCGAATTTTGATCACATGATCACGGGGATGCTGCCAAGGTCATATCTGTGAAAAATGGTCATAATGTCACTTTTTTTCAGTGCTGTCCGTAACTTTGAAGGGTCACTAAAATAACTGTTGTAAGTAAGGAAACCTCCTCACAGTGAGGACAATCAACCAGTGGAACAGCTTGCCACCAGAGGTTGGAGGTTTTTAAGAAGAGACTCAACAGCTTCTTTGAAAAGGTACAGGGTCTCCTGCTTGAGTAGGGGCATGGACTGGATGACCTCCAGGGTCCCTTCCAGCTCTATTCTCATTGATAATGGAATGGAATGGAATGGAATGGAGAAGAGAAAAGAAGAGAAGAGAAGAGAAGAGAAGAGAAGAGAAGAGAAGAGAAGAGAATAATAGGAATTGAATGGAACAGAACACAATAGAACAGAATAAGGAATAGAGTAAAGAATAGAATAGAATAGAATAGAATAGAATAGAATAGAATAGAATAGAATAGAATAGAATAGAATAGAATTAGAATAGAATAGAATAGAATAGAATAGAAATAGAATAGAATAGAATAGAATTAGAATAGAATTAGAATAGAATAGAATAGAATAGAATAGAATAGAATAGAATAGAATAGAATAGAATAGAATAATAGGAATTGAATGGAACAGAACACAATAGAACAGAATAAGGAATAGAATAGAATAGAATTAGAATAGAATAGAATAGAATTAGAATAGAATAGAATAGAATAGAATAGAATAGAATAGAATAGAATAGAATAGAATAGAATAGAATAATGGGAATGGAATGAAATGGAATGGAATGGAATGGAACAGAACAACAGAACAGATCAGAATAAGGAATAGAACAGAACAGAATGAGTTGGAAAGGACCTTGGAGGTCTTTTAGTCCAGCCCCCTGCTCAAGCAGAAGACCCTATACCAGACATGTCCAACACAAGGCCCGCGGGCCGGATACGGCCCGCCAAGGGCCCAAATTTGGCCCCTGGAGCTGTTCACAGAAATGGCCAGGAACCAGCCCCTGCTGCTCCAGCCCTGGCCCACCCCAACCCGGTTGGGCGATCTCCCAGCGCATGCACAGGAAAGGCTGAGCCCTCGGAGGCTGGTGGTGCGCAGGAGCAGCTGCAGCTCATTTGCCTCATCCACCCCGCCCCTCCCAACCTTGCCCATCACACTTTCACTGGGATCGCCCCACTCCCGAGTGGGAGAGCCGCGGCCAGCAGCTTCCTTCCTGAGCATGGAGGAAACAGAATGGGAGCCTTAGGATTCTGCCTGCCGGCGTGCAATAGGAGTTTGCAGGGGCTGTCAGGGGCACACGGCAGGTGAACGGCAGCAGTTTTCGGTTTGTGGCATGGGGGAGGAGGGGGTGGGTCGAAAGCAAAACTGCCCTGTTGGCAGGTGTAGAGTCAACCCCAGCGTGGAGGCAACGGAGGGGAGAGTGGACTGAAAAGGAAGCCACGGCTCCACATGGTTTTTTTTTTAAGCTGCCAGAGGCTCCGGACAGAAGTTTCCCATTTTGACCCCTCCCCCTATTGCAGTGGTTCTCAACCTGTGGGTCGGGACCTCATTTGGGGTCGAACGACCATTTCACGGGGGTCGCCAAACAAGGCTGTCCGCCATTTTTCCCCCTTTTCTTTGGCCACGCCCCTGGCACCCGGTGATGTATAAGTGGTTGGGGGTCACCACAACATGGGGAACTGTATTATGGGGTCGTGGCATTAGAAAGGTTGAGAACCACTGGACTAATGTAACACTTCAAAGAGCATGAAGTGGTTTTGGGGTTGCAGTTTGGGCACTCGGTCTCTAAAAGGTCCGCCATCATTGCCCTGTGCCAGTGGTTCTCAACCTGTGAGTCGGGACCCCATTTGGGGTCGAACGACCATTTCACGGGGGTCGCCAAACAACGCAGTCCGCCATTTTTTCCCCCTTTTCTTTGGCCACGGCCCTGGCACCCGGTGATGTATAAGTGGTTGGGGGTCACCACAACATGGGGAACTGTATTAGGGGGGTGGCGGCATTAGGAAGGTTGAGAACCACTGAATTAGACCAAGGCAGGCTCCTTCCAGAAAAGCCCTTTTAAGCATTATGTATTAATAGAAAAACAACTAACCTACCTCTGCTCATAAAAGATAAAGCTGTCGCACATAAAAGAAAAAAAACAGAGGAGCTCTGATTAAATATCACAGCCACCATTTTGACAGTGAGGGAAGTTAGCCCAGAGAAGGAAATATTAAAAGGGCAGAAAAATATATTTTTTCCTCAAAAGGGTTTTTTTTTTTTTTCAAACCAAACCTGGCCCCAAATCTGTCTCTCTGCCCCAAGCAAGAGCTAGCCCTATACAAATGCAGATGTAAAAGCCATCAGAAAGTTGAAGCCAGAGCACTCAAGAAGACAAAGATAAAATCTGCATGCCCCATCCAAACTCTAGGACAGTGGTTCTCAACCTTTTTAATGCCGCGACCCCCCCAACCGGTCGTAAGTCGAGGACTACTCAACCGGTCGTAAGTCGAGGATTACTCAACTGGTGCAGCACCGTTTGCAGAATGGGACTTTTGGCGGGCTCAGCAGGGCAGAGACAGCCTGTTCAAGAGAGTCTATTCTATTGGCTTTCAGAAGCCAATAGAATAAAAGGGAGGAGCACAGCTAAGGAAAAGGGGGAAAAAATGGTGGACTGCGTTGTTTGGCAACCCCCGTGAAATGGTCATTCGACCCCAAATGGGGTCCCGACCCACAGGTTGAGAACCACTGCTCTAGGAGTCATTAGCCCCATCACCTGGGAAGCAGGATATGATAATAGGATTAAACCACAGATATCAAGGCCTAGAAAAACACTCAGAAATAAGCCTCAGGGTTCATGCCACAGGAACAGGAAACTATTCCAAACAAAAGGCTAGAGGGGGTATAAAAACCGACTACACCATGTGCTCAGCCCTTCTCTCCTCTGCTCTTTCCTGAAGAACCATCTTTCTGCTTCTTCAATAAACTATAACCTTCTTCCCAAAGCAGTCGCCATGTTGCTTATTTATCCCCGGCTTGGATGAACTAGGATGAAGACTTACTTCTGACAACAGTTTTGCTGTGCTGTTGTCTGCGGGCATCCCCACTAAAAGCAAGCACAGGATAAATTCAGCCTGTTTGTTCTCCGTCTTTTAAGTGGCCACAGACTACTAACCAGTGGCATTTGATCACAAGGCAAGGAGGCATGGAGAAATGTCACACACACACACACACACCCGTTGCATTTGAGCATCCAAGAAGATAGACAGAGATAGAGAAAGGAAAGAGGAAAGAACAAAGAAGAAAAGAGGGGGAAACAAGAAGGAAGAAAGGAGAATAAAGAGGGAAGGAAAAAGAAGAAAAGAGAGGGAGGGAGGGGATTACAATGAGAGAGAGGGAGGGTCTGAGGGAAGTGCTGTCTGAGCATTTGGCCACCAGCAGCCCTGTTACCCTTTTGCCATCCCCTTGTCTCCTCATCTTGATCTCTCCTGGTGGTCTCCCATCCTATTGCTGAGCATACTTTAATTACAAAGCCAGGTTTCCTCATATGGAGAGAGAATGGGCCTCCCTCTGACCCACATACTTTGCCCTCCCACACACATCATGGCCAAGGAGAGCAAGAACAGCAGCAGCAGCTTCGAGGAGGAGACAAGCACAGCAGGGCGCCCTCTTGCGATAGCAGGGCTGGGCTGGGCTGTGGGAGCTTGAGGATTAGGCTGGATCCCCCCAGCCCTGCCCAGACCACTCAGGTGCCCCCCAACACAAGTGATGTTGAGCTGGCCATGCCCACCCTGACCGCACCCACCCTGACCACGAACACCCACACCCCCCCCCCCGAGGTCAACCACAACCCTGATGTGGCCCTCAGTGAAATTGAGTTTGACACCCCTGCCCTATACCATTTCACTGCCGGCTGGGGGATTCTGGGAGTTGAAGTCCACACATCTTCAACTTGCTAAATTTGAAGAGCACCAGTTTGAACACAGAGTTGGAAAGATCTACAATGGGATGAGGGCAAAATCTTAGAAGGTTGAGAGGCAGCCTGGTCTGCAATGAAACAGAGAAGCAAGGAATGATGGGATTTTTGCATATTAATTAAGCCACTGAAAACATGACACAAGTGGGCGTTTTTTGCACAGGCCCTGCAGGGCGTAACAGCTGACTGGGATGCACCATTCAGCATATTATTTATTAGCAATAGTGTTTGTTAAATTTATTTGGCCGCCGAGCTTACCACAGGAGAACTCTGCGTTGCCAATAAATCTGGTATGTGTTGTTATTTCCTCCAACGCTCCTCCACCCAGGCACACACACGCACACACACACTGCTACAGGTAGCAACGGACACAACGGAGCCCAAAATTTATGTTGCAAAGTGAGACATTTGTTAAGTGAGTTTGCCTCACTTTATGACTTTTCTCTCCACCGTTGTCAATTGCCACAGGTTAAGTTAGTCAAACGGTCGTTAAGTGAATCACGCTTCCCCATCGACTCTGCTAGTCGCAGAAGGGGATTGTCACGTGACCCCGGGATTCTGCAACCGTCATAAATATGAATCGGTTGCCGAATGTCTGAATTTTGATCACATGACCACAAGGATGCTGCGACGGTCGTAAGTGTGAAAAACGGTCGTATGGGCCGTCACATTTTTCAGCGATGTTGTAACTTTGAACCGTCACTAAATGCGACTTACAATCACTCACTTAGTGGTGGTTTGAAGTTACAAGGTCACTCAAAAAAACATAACTGATGACCAGTTTCCACGCTTACAACCTTTACAGCCTCCCTATAGTGACGTGATCAAAATTTGGGTGCTCAGCAATTGACTTGTATTTATGATGCTTGTAGCACAGTGTGTGTGTGTGGGAGGGGGTGTTTCATCATTTATAACTTTCTCAACTGGCTTCTGACAAGCAAAGTCATAAATGACTTAGATGAGGGAATTGAAGGGGAACTTGTAAAATTTGCAGATGACACCAAACTGGCAGAAGTAACCAACACCCCAGAAAACAAACTCAGGATCCAAAAAGATCTTGACAAAATTGAAAATGGGCCCTATCCAACAAAATGAGTTTCCATGTGGAGAAAAGCAAAGTTTTACATTTAGGCAGGAGAAACCAAAGGCACAAATACAGATTGGGCAAGACCCGGCTTAAAAACAGCAACTGTGAGAGGGACCTCAGAGTCCTAGTGGACGATCACTTGACCATGAGCCATCAGTGTGCAGCAGCAGCCAAAAAAGCTAACACAATCCTGGGTTGCATAAAGAGAGGCATAGAATCAAGATCATACGAAATATTAGTACTGCTTTATAAAACCCTAGTAAGGCCACACCTGGAATGCTGCAGCCAATTTTGGTCACCATACCACAAAAAAGATGTTGAGAGTTTGGAAAAAGTTCAGAGAAGAACAACTAAGGTGATCCAAGCCAAAGATGTTACCCCAAAACTACAAATAGAACTCCAATTGATCAACCTACAAGCCAAAAAACAACAGAAGAGGAACAAATTAATACTAAAGAGGATTCTACACAACTGGACACACAACACATTGAGAACTTTGACAACCAAATACTGATTTCAACTAAAGTACCTGTAACTCCAAAAGCAACAGGAACTGAACAACAAACACAATACATTGAGAACCTAGGCAACCTAGACAATCAATTAACAACTACAACACCGGACATGACTTTTTAGTCTAGTCAGATGAAACTGGAAGAAGAAGAAGACCAGACTGAACTAACAATAAACATTTTAAACCAAACATGGAGATTGGAATTATTAGGGCAAAAACCTAATAATTACAAAGGTGCCAGTTCCTTTGAAAAATTGATAACTGGCCATTCTCCCTTGATTCAAACAATATGTGTAGGAATAAAGGGAGGCCTATTTGAGGATTTAAAGTCACTGGTATGGAAACCTGCCTGTCAAAAAAAGAAAGCCAGAGTTAGGTTTAAAAATGGGATTCTTTTCTATTGTCTTTTTTCTCTTTTCTTTCTTCTTCTCCTTCCCTTCTTGACTGATGATGAAATAGCTTAAAATTCTATTTAACAGGTTAAGGAGATTTTTAGAGATATTCATTCATTTAATATTTAGGACCTAGATTTATAATGGAAATGAAAATTGTTAAATTATAGTTTTGAATTGTAATATGGAAATGGGTTTGTGACACTGAAAGATATTTTATTAGCAAATAAGGAGCTATCAGGATGAGAAATAGAATATATTTGTGAAATAAAGTAAGAATTTAATTTTTGGAATAATATGTGTATTCTAGACACAATAATTATTTGGTAATTATTATTAAAGTTTAATTATTACGGTTATTAATGGCTAAATTGGAACATGGTAATTGGAATCAAGTAAAATTTAAAAAACAGGATTTGGATATGTATAAGTAAAATTTTACTGATAATTCTATTGATTGATTGAGCTCTATCTAGAAATGTATTAATTTGAATATGATATAAAAATTAAGGGAAATAGAGAGGGAACTTTTTAATCTCAGGTAACCTGAGATATATATGAATGATTCTGTTATTGGATTTTTGATTACCCTATCACCACGCTGCTTCCTAATTACTTGGATGTAAAAATTGAAAAATTAATAAAACTGGTTTAAAAAACAACAACAAATGTCTCACTTCGCAACATAAATTTTGGGCTCTGTTGTGGCCATCGCTACCTGTAGCAGTGTGTGTGTGTGTTTGTGTATGTGTGCCTGTCTGGACAGCATTGGAGGAAATAACAACATGTACCAGATTTATTGGCAACACAGTGTTCTCCTGTGGTAAGCTGGGCGGCCAAATAAATTTAATAAACACTATTGCTAATAAATAATATGCTGAATAGTGCACCTCAATCAGTTGTTACGCCCTGCAGAGCTTCTGCAAAAAACGCCCACTTGTGTCATGTTTTCAGTGGCTTAATTAATATGCAAAAATTCCATCATTCCTTGCTTCTCTGTTTCATCACAGATCAGGCTGCATCTCAACCTTCTAAGATTTTGCCCTCGTCTTATTGTAGATCTTTCCAACTCAGTGTTTAAACCGGTGCTCTTCAAATTTGGCAAATTGAAGTTGTGTGGAGTTCAACTCCCAGAATTCCCCAACCGGCAGTGAAATGCTATAGGCTCTTCTGCTTGAGCAGGGGGTTGGACTAGAAGACCTCCAAGGTCCCTTCCAACTCTGTTGTTCTGTTAAAGCTGTACAAAGGCAGTCACCCAAGTTCAGCTGTCTTGCTAAAGCTTCTTGTGGTTTATTCTGAGTGTTGGCAACTTCCTTATCTTCTCTCTGGATTTAGGGAGAGACTTAATCAAAGTCACCTTAACGCACAAGAAGGCTTAACATAAGTAGGACTCACAGAGGAGAGAATGAGAGAGAGAGAGAGAGCAAAAGAAAGAAAGAAAATGAGAGAGAAAGAAATAAAATGAGAAAGAAAGAGAGAGAGAAAGAAAGAAAGAAAGAAAAAGAGAGAGAGAGAGAGAGAAAGAGAAAGACAGAGTGAGAAAGAAAGAAAGAAGAAAAATAAGAGAGAGAAAGAAAAAGACACAGAGGGAGGGAGAGAAAGAAAGAAAGAAAGAAAGAAAATGAGAAAGGAATGATGGAAGGAAGAAAGAAAGAAAGAAAGAAAGAAAGAAAGAAAGAAAGAAAGAAAGAAAGAAAGAAAGAAAGAAAGAAAGAAAGAAAGAAAGAAAGAAAGAAAGAAAGAAAGAAAATGAGAAAGGAAGGAAGGAAGGAAGGGAGGAAGGAAGGAAGGAAGGAAGGAAGGAAGGAAGGAAGGAAGGAAGGATGGAAGGAAGGAAGGAAGGAAGAAAATGAGAAAGGAAGGAAGGAAAAAAGAAAGAAAGAAAGAAAGAAAGAAAGAAAGAAAGAAAGAAAGAAAGAAAGAAAGAAAGAAAGAAAGAAAGAGGAAGGAAGGAAGGAAGGAAGAAAGAAAGGAAGAAAGGGAGAGAGAGAGAAAAGAGAGAGAGATGAGAAAGAAAGAAGAAAAATAAGAGAAAGAAAGAAAAAGACAGAGAGAAGAAAGAAAGAAAGAAAGAAAGAAAGAAAGAAAGAAAGAAAGAAAGAAAATGAGAAAGAAAATGAGAAAGGAAGGAAGAAAGAAAGAAAGAAAGAAAGAAAGAAAGAAAGAAAGAAAGAAAGAAAGAAAGAAAGAAAGAACGAGAAAGATGATGACTATACTAAACTGTCCACAAGAAAACCACCAAGCTCAGAGAGCACCAAGGACCCCTCAGTTCAGCCCTGGGCTACAAAGATTCTCTTCTATGAGACAGCGTACTTCATTCTTCCAGTTGAGATTTGTTTGTTTGTTTTGTTGAGATGCTAACCCCCTATAATTTCTAAAACATAATATCAGATGAATTGTGTTATTTTCTTCACAAACCCAGGATTCTGAAACCAAGACTCAGAGCTATGCCTGAATGTAGGCTTCCTTTCCCCCTATTTCCAGAAAACCCATAATCATGGTTGAGGTGGCAGTTTTGGTGAAGCTTTTGTCTAATTTTGGAATCCCCCTCCAGAGAGGGGTGTCCCGAACTGCAGGTAAACAACCTTTCAAGGATACCGGTTGAGCCAGATCTGCATAATGGCAACTAAATCATGTGATGAACGGTTGAGGGAGCTAAGTATATCTTTTCTATTGAAGAGAAGGAGTGAAGGGGGCAGGATAGTTGTCTTCCACTACTTGAGGGTGTAGGAAGACAGCTCCCCCCAGAGAAGGAAATAGTTTGGGGGATATCAAAAAAAAGCAGAATATATTTCCCCAAAGGAATAATAGAAAATCTTAGACAGAAACCACCACCACCTCTCTGCTCCAAGCAGGGGCCAACTCTGTAGAAATGCAGATTTGATCATCCTTTTAGAAAGACTGGAGCCAGGAAGCTTGGAGCTGATGGGATTGGAAAGACAAAGATCCCTAGAACCGACAACCCCTCACTCATCTAAAACAGGACATAGCCATCAGCCACAGCCCCGGGGAAGCAGGATTATGACCTTTAGGATATAATAGGATTAACCCACCACCATCAGAATACCAAAAAGGCCACGCTCAAAAGCTCAGGTCAAAGTTCATGCCACAGGAACAACTCCAAACACAAGAGCCCAAGAAGGTATAAAAACCCACCACTCCCAGCACCATGTGGTCAGCTGTTCCAGAGCCACATGTCTTGTGGTTCTGCTCTTCAATAAACTACAATCTTTTTTTCTAAAGCAGATTCCATTTTGTTTATTCCCGGCTTGGACTGGACCCTGGTGAAGATTTTTTTTTTCAACAAGAAGCTGTCACAGAGAAGAGGGGATTGACTTATTCTCCAAAGCACCTGAGGGCAGGACAAGTAGAAATGGGTGGAAGAGATACAATCTAGAAGTAAGGAGAAATTGTCCTGACTGTAAGAACAATCAATCAATAGAATAGCTTGCCTCCTGGATTTGTGGGTGCTCCATCACTGGAAGTTTTCAAAAATAAACTGGACAACCATTTGACCAGAATGTTACAAGATCTCCTACCCTGAGCAGTGGGTTGGATTAAAAGACCTCTGAGGTCTTCCAGTCCTGTGATTCTATGTTGAGATATGCAGAACAGAAGAAACAGCTCTTTGTAGCAATGCCACCCATTAATTAACAATTGTAATTAGAAATTACAATGCCCCGTTGGCTTAAGCCAATCGGGACTATCTCTTGCTTCATCAAAGAAGTGTTGAAGCTGCAGGTGGAGTTCTGCATGAGATCCACCGAGGAGTCAAAAAGCTCTCGGAAGAAGCATGGACCGGTCACTTCAGGCAGAGCAAGGACAAAACTAAGCAAGAGAAGAAGCAGAAGCAGAGAGAAGCATCAGTGTGGAACTTCTCTCCTCCAGCTTGCAGATCCAACTCAGGATCTGAACTACATCTCCCCACTCCAGGCAGACCATTGATTTTTTTTGCAACATGTCGGTGTTGATGCTCATCCTATTCTCAGCTTTCTGTCTTGCGGTCGCCTTCACCTTCCTGGATGCTTGGTATCTAATCTACTTTATCATCATGTACCTTCGTTACAGATTGGCAGACCCCAAAATCAAAGTGCTGGAAGAAGGACTAAGGTACAGCTGGGTTTTGCCTTCCGATCTGGACATGTTGGGCCACATGAATAACAGCCGCTATGCCCGGGAGGCTGATTTTGCCCGATATCTGTACATGTTCCAATGTAGACTGTTGCAGACCATCTGGAACTGTAAGTACACCACAGTGCTGGTGGCCTCCTCTTGGCGTTTCCGACGGTCTTTGAAACTGGGGGAACACTTTGCCATCCGGACACGCATGTTAGGCTGGGACGACCATTCTTTTTACCTGGAGCAACAGTTTATCAGTTGCCAAGATGGGTTTGTTTGTGCCGTTTTGCTGGCTCGCCATCACGTGACCGGCATGCCTCCAAGCAAAGTCCTCCAGATTCTTTACGGGAGGCAGGTAAGGCTTCCAAACTTATTGAAAAGGGGTGTGTGAAGGGTGAACCTCTGGGCGCCTGTCCATCATACGGGCCATCAACTTGGACAGAATTCAGACAGGGTCAGCAGCTAGGAGTTTCTTTCACTTCCTAAAATGGTGAATACGTTCCTGAGCGGAAATGTACAGAAAAATCTGTACAGATTCCGCGAAACCACGTTTTGAAGCTGCTTCTAAGCAGCTTTGAGGAGAGAAGCAACCTAGTGAGGAGACATTTAGCCTCCAGTCCCCTGATCATCTTTGTTGCTCTTCTCTGTCCTTTTTCCAGAGTCTCTACTTGGCTTCTACATGGCTTCTGTTCTTCCAAACAAGACCCATGGAGTCTTCTTTTCCTTTGTTGCAAATTCCAACTCTAAAATGGGGCCAAGAAAGAAGCATAAAGTAGCCGATAATTCTATGGAAAACATGGACGTTTCCCCAGATAGTGAGAAGACATTTCCTGACAGTCAGAACAATGGATCAGTGGAACGGCTTGCCTCCAGAAGTCGTGGAGATTTTTAAGAAGTAATTGGACCGCCCTTTGTTTGAAATGGCATAGCGTCTCCTGCTTGAGCACAGGGTTGGATTAGAAGACCCTCCAAGGTCCCATTCAAATTTGTTATCCCGTTATTTTGCTTCCTCCAACTTGGATAGGCATCTCTTGGGCCCCTGAAAACTCTTTTCCTAAGGTCATGTCCATTCCTGACTTGGAGAAAGAGGAGGAGAGAACGGGACAGATCAAAACTGCTTGGGATCTAACCCTGGTTGAGATAGTGAGCTGCCAAGAAGCAGTTTTCAAACCCAACTTGATGTAGGCTGTGCTGACATGGGAAGAAGGCAGAGACAAATGCAGGATTTTTTTCCTAGAAAATAGGCCATAGGGTCAAGCATTAGGAAAGAAGTGGCTTATTTGTAATCATGTATGTATTTGCATGCTACTTGCTCAAGAGAATTTTTGGCAGCTAAGAATAATACATCAGATCAGATCCAAAATGTGGAAAACTGATTTCCCAATAGAAGGGAGTTTTCACCTGCTTCCTAAAAGATAAAGGGGAGAGGGAAAAGAGAAGGAGGGAGAGAGAGGGGAGAGAAGCAGGAGAGGGGGCAGAGAGGAGGGAGAGAGGGAGGAGAGAGAGAGGATACAGAGAGGGGGAGAGGAGAGGGGGAGAGGAGGGAGAGAGAGGACAGAAAGACAGGAGAAAGATAGCAGTGAGGAGAGAGGGGAGAGAGGCAGGAGAGAGGGCAGAGAGGAGGGAGAGAGGGAGGAGAGAGAGAGGATACAGAGAGGGGGAGAGGAGAGGGGGAGAGGAGGGAGAGAGAGCACAGAAAGACAGGAGAAAGATAGCAGTGAGGAGAGAGGGGAGAGAGGCAGGAGAGGGGGCAGAGAGGAGGGAGAGAGGAAGGAGAGAGAGAGGATACAGAGAGGGGGAGAGGAGAGGGGGAGAGGAGGGAGAGAGAGGACAGAAAGACAGGAGAAAGATAGCAGTGAGGAGAGAGGGGAGAGAGGCAGGAGAGGGGGCAGAGAGGAGGGAGAGAGGGAGGAGAGAGAGAGGATACAGAGAGGGGAGAGGAGAGGGGGAGAGGAGGGAGAGAGAGGACAGAAAGACAGGAGAAAGATAGCAGTGAGGAGAGAGGGGAGAGAGGCAGGAGAGGGGGCAGAGAAGAGGGAGAGAGGGAGGAGAGAGAGAGGATACAGAGAGGGGAGAGGAGAGGGGGAGAGGAGGGGGAGAGAGGACAGAAAGATAGGAGAAAGATAGCAGTGAGGAGAGAGGGGAGAGAGGCAGGAGAGAGGGCAGAGAGGAGGGAGAGAGGGAGGAGAGAGAGAGGATACAGAGAGGGGGAGAGGAGAGGGGGAGAGGAGGGAGAGAGAGGACAGAAAGACAGGAGAAAGATAGCAGTGAGGAGAGAGGGGAGAGAGGCAGGAGAGAGGGCAGAGAGGAGGGAGAGAGGGAGAAGAGAGAGAGGATACAGAGAGGGGGAGAGGAGAGGGGGAGAGGAGGGAGAGAGAGGACAGAAAGACAGGAGAAAGATAGCAGTGAGGAGAGAGGGGAGAGAGGCAGGAGAGAGGGCAGAGAGGAGGGAGAGAGGGAGGAGAGAGAGGGGATACAGAGAGGGGGAGAGGAGAGGGGGAGAGGAGGGAGAGAGAGGACAGAAAGACAGGAGAAAGATAGCAGTGAGGAGAGAGGGGAGAGAGGCAGGAGAGAGGGCAGAGAGGAGGGAGAGAGGGAGGAGAGAGAGGGGATACAGAGAGGGGGAGAGGAGAGGGGGAGAGGAGGGAGAGAGAGGACAGAAAGACAGGAGAAAGATAGCAGTGAGGAGAGAGGGGAGAGAGGCAGGAGAGCGGGCACAGAGAAGGGAGAGAGGGAGGAGAGAGAGAGGATACAGAGAGGGGGAGAGGAGAGGGGGAGAGGAGGGAGAGAGAGGACAGAAAGACAGGAGAAAGATAGCAGTGAGGAGAGAGGGGAGAGAGGCAGGAGAGAGGGCAGAGAGGAGGGAGAGAAGGAGGAGAGAGAGAGGATACAGAGAGGGGGAGAGGAGAGGGGGAGAGGAGGGAGAGAGAGGACAGAAAGACAGGAGAAAGATAGCAGTGAGGAGAGAGGGGAGAGAGGCAGGAGAGAGGGCAGAGAGGAGGGAGAGAGGGAGGAGAGAGAGAGGATACAGAGAGGGGAGAGGAGAGGGGGAGAGGAGGGAGAGAGAGGACAGAAAGACAGGAGAAAGATAGCAGTGAGGAGAGAGGGGAGAGAGGCAGGAGAGAGGGCAGAGAGGAGGGAGAGAGGGAGGAGAGAGAGAGGATACAGAGAGGGGAGAGGAGAGGGGGAGAGGAGGGAGAGAGAGGACAGAAAGACAGGAGAAAGATAGCAGTGAGGAGAGAGGGGAGAGAGGCAGGAGAGAGGGCAGAGAGGAGGGAGAGAGGGAGGAGAGAGAGAGGATACAGAGAGGGGAGAGGAGAGGGGGAGAGGAGGGAGAGAGAGGACAGAAAGACAGGAGAAAGATAGCAGTGAGGAGAGAGGGGAGAGAGGCAGGAGAGAGGGCAGAGAGGAGGGAGAGAGGGAGGAGAGAGAGAGGATACAGAGAGGGGGAGAGGAGAGGGGGAGAGGAGGGAGAGAGAGGACAGAAAGACAGGAGAAAGATAGCAGTGAGGAGAGAGGGGAGAGAGGCAGGAGAGAGGGCAGAGAGGAGGGAGAGAGGGAGGAGAGAGAGAGGATACAGAGAGGGGGAGAGGAGAGGGGGAGAGGAGGGAGAGAGAGGACAGAAAGACAGGAGAAAGATAGCAGTGAGGAGAGAGGGGAGAGAGGCAGGAGAGGGGGCAGAGAGGAGGGAGAGAGGGAGGAGAGAGAGAGGATACAGAGAGGGGAGAGGAGAGGGGGAGAGGAGGGAGAGAGAGGACAGAAAGACAGGAGAAAGATAGCAGTGAGGAGAGAGGGGAGATAGGAGGAGAGAGAGGAGAGAGAGGACGAAGGGGGAGAGAGAGGTGAGAGAGAGCAGAGAGGCAGGAGAGAGGGGCAGAGGAGGGAGAGAAGGAGGAGAGAGAGGACACACAGAGAGAGGGCAAAAAGAGAGGAGAGAGAAAAGAGAGAGAGGAGAGGGGGAGAAATGAAGAGAGAGGGGAGAGAGAGGAGAGAGAAAGAAGAGGGGGAGAGAGAGAGGACAAAGGGGAGAGGAGAGAGAGAGGAAGGAGAGAGAGAACACAGAGAGAGAGGAGAAAGGAGAGAGAGGAAAGATAGAGGGGAGAGGAGGGAGACAGAAAGAGGAGAGAGAGAGGAGAGAGAAGGTAGAGGGGGAGAGAGAGAGGACAAAAGGAAGAGAGAGGAGAGAGGCAGGAGAAAGGGGAGAGGAGAGAGAGAACACAGAGAGAGAGGAGAAAGGAGAGAGAGGAAAGATAGAGGGGAGAGGAGGGAGACAGAAAGAGGAGAGAGAGAGAGAGGAGAGAGAAAGGAGAGGGGGAGCGATGAGAGAGAGAAGAGAGACAGAGGCAGAGCAATAGAGAGACAGAGAAACTAAGTTGTACTACAGTGAGAAGGGCTGCTGCTGTGAAACTCATTTTCCAAGCCCTCTTCTCCCTGATCTTTGTACCGTTATGTGTAAGAGGAATCGTGGACCTCTAGTTAATCACAAGAGCCAGTCACGCCACAGAGCTGCACATAAGGCGAATATGATTTTAGGCTGCCTTGGCTGACGTTCACTTTCATAAAAAAAGGACATTTACCACTCCTTGATTCTTCTCATTAGTCAGAATTTCTTTCTGGAATCTGAAAGCAGATTCCAGTCGAACATTAGGAAAGCATAATATTATAGCTGGTACAACCTGTGATTCCTTGTAGAAAATGTGATTTATTTATTTATTTTTGCATCTAGACATTTTTTATGCCTTCTCTAAAAAGGCCACTTGTTCGTTGGTGGTTACTAGACAATCCATGTCTCATTGGGCCATCAGTGCAGAAATAGTTCCTTACCGCAATCTTAATGCCTTCAACACAGACAGAACTTCTAATATACTATTTCTAATATACTAATATACTGGGGGGGGGGGAAACCAGGATATATTCAAAGATGTATCTGCCTTGAAAATAGCCCAGATTTGGGATGGGTTCTGCAAATTAGAGTTGAGGTCCCTTGGTTTAAAAATCTCTGCTTTGTGGCGCACCATTTCACCCAATTAAAGGTTATAAGAGCAAGAGATTTAATAGTATATAGATTAGCTAGCCCACAAAGTAAAGTATGAATTCTCCTGAGAATGTTTTTGTCTCATTAAATGAAGAACATGAAGACACTTGGTTGCAGTGTAAATTATCTGTTGCCCTGAATCATGCCTGGGAAAAAACACTCCGCCTTCGGATATATTTCTCAAACCTCATTACGCAAAATATTCTAAATTCCCTGTGTATAAAATTTTTTATCATTTAAACTTTGCATGGTGTGTTTTCTTCACTCATTCTTCACCTCAGGTGCTTTGGAGAATAGCTTGACTCCCTCTTCTTTGGGGCAGCCCCTGAGATACTGGAAGACTGCTATCCTGTCCCCCCTCGTCCTTCTCTTCGTTAAACTAGACATATCCAATTCCAGTCGCCGTTCCTTATATGCTTTAGCCTCCAGTCTCCTGATCATCTTTGTTGCTCTTCTCTGTACTCTTTCTAGACTCTCTACTTGGCTTCTACATGGTTTCTGTTCTTCCAAACAAGACCCATGGAGTCTTCTTTTCCTTTGTTGCAAATTCCAGCTCTAAAATGGGGCCAAGAAAGAAGCATAAAGTAGCCGATAATTCTATGGAAAACATGGATGTTTCCCCAAATAGTGAGAAGCATCCGGGTTCCAATTTTGCATGCCTCTGCTTAGGTCCTCCTGGCCTCCATCCTCCCTCTCTGCTTAATTTGTGTGATTTGATTGTGTGTTTTAATTGCAGGTAGACTCTCCTGAAATCCCCGAAGATGTCCACTACTGGCTGAAAAGTAACCAAATCAACAGCGAAAGAGTAAAGAAGGAACTCCAGCAAATTAACAAAAACAAGTAGAAGGTTTCTTCAGATCTGCTGATGGGCCATCTTCAGAAATGGTTGGGCAACCTGTTCTTCTGTATAAAGCCAAAGAGATGTTATTCATAACCGTATCTAGTGTTTGTCACGAGTATCCAAGGGGTTGGGGAGGGGGCAGGAGGGTCAAGTACACCCACCATGATCACATTATGCAAAGACTGACACAAACTACATAATTTACATCGTTTGAGAAAGGACACTGATGGACTTCCTCGTCGTGGTTTCTACCAGATGCCGCCATTTTCTGTGGACTGAAAGAACAGCAGGATCAGGCCTAACGAATGGAAGGCTGTAGGTCTGAAGAAAAAAAAAGGAACTTTTGATCTGATACCTATAGAAGGTTTAATTAGATTTGAAACTTGCAAAGACACCTCACTGGGTCAGTTGGTGCCAACATCACTCTTAGGATGAAGCCCAGGACCGTGTCCTCATCTTACCATGTTTCCAAATGCTAATTTCATAGAAGGGCAAGTTGCATAAATTGTGGTTAGAACTTTCATCAGAGTTTTTGCAACGCCGTTCTGCAATCAGAGCCGTTGTGCAACGTTGCCTGCAGAGGCAGCCAATACGCACATTTTTTTTTTTTTTTTTTTTTATTGAAAATTTTTAAATTTTTACAAAAACAAATCCCCTTCCCATACCCCCCCCAACCCTACCTCACCCCCCTCCTCCCCAACCTCCCAACCCCTCCCCTGGACTTCCCAGAGCTAAGTACAGGCTTAATAAAAAAAAACTTAAAACACTTTTAAAACTTAAACAAATTTGAATACAATCATCATTCTATATAAACTCCCTCCAAAAACACAAATTTAAACATTACTTTCTTTGAATATCTATGCCTATAATATAAAATCTAATTTCTCCCTCTTTCTTTATCCTAATACAAAAAAAAAAAATAAACATATAAACCTTTGTTATACCATTAAAACTAAATACTCTTAGAAAACTTAAAATAAATACATATTTCCTTCAATCTTCATAATCTTCTCACCTATCCCAAAAAAAAAAAAACTTAAAAATCCTAAACAAATCTAGACACATTTAGTTAAGCAAATTATTTTCTCTTAAAAATATTAATAATAATATTTAAAAACTTAAAACACTTTTGAATCCTAAACAAATCTAAATACAATCATCTTTAAACATTACTTTCTTTCCTAAACAAATCTAGACATTTAATTAAACAAATTATTTTCTCTTAGAAATATTAATGATAATATTTAAAAACCAAATTTAAACATTACTTGAAACTTGAACAAGTTATACTCCCTTCGAAACACAAATTTATTAGAATCCCCTCACTGAAATAAACAAATTGTAATCCCTTCAAGACACAAGTTTAAACAATATTATCATTAAAGGTTTAAAACTTAAAGCTGAAATATATTATTATCCCAAAACACATGTTTAGACATTACATAAGACATTTTCCAAAAACGATATAAGTTTTACCTCTCCCACAATCTCAATAGTAAACTTCTTATCTAAAGTTCTCATTCAATGTCCATAATTTTCTGTCCAATAACCAGTTACACCCACTATAAACACGAACTTCTTATCTAAAATTTTCATTCAATATCCATAATCTTCTGTCTAATAGCCAGTTGCATCTACTATAAGCACAATCCATATCAGTCTCTCTTGCCCGCAAGCATCGCAAAGAATGCGTGGAATTCTGCCCTTGAAGATCGCTCCAAAGAGTTTGTAAATCCTGGTTGACCCACAAGCTCAGGAATCAGTACCTGTGAAACTTCCTCAACCTCCTTCTTCTGTTGGTCTCTCTCTTTACATTTATATGTTACTTTTTCTTTACATTTGTATGTTGCACAAGTCTCAGGGACCGATACCTGTAAAACTTCCTCAGTGAATTCCTCCTTGTGTTGATCTTCACAATTAAAAGTTGTACAAGTTATCCTCTGCCCATTCCTCTCTTGTTGGTGCCCCTCAAGCTGAAATTTCCCAATTTCCATTTCTGAAGATTGCTCCAAAGACTTTGTAGGTCTAACTTCCGAAGCCAATACAGGTAAGGATTCCTTAAATTCCTCCTTGTGTTGATCTTTACAATTATAAGTTATACAAGTTATCCTCTGCCCGTTCCTCTCTTGTTGATGCCCCTCAAACTGAGATTTCCCAATTTCCATTTCAGGCAGCAATTCCACCCCTGAAGATTGCTCCAAAGACTTTGTAGGTCCAACATCTCCCAGAGATTCAGAAACCACTGAATATGAAACTTCCTTAAGCTTCTTCTGTTGCTGCTTTTCTTTGGAATGATGTGCTACACAAGTTGTCTTCTGCTCCTCAATCTGGACTTGTTGAGACCTAATAGATGGCGATGCACATACCCCCAGGACCGAAGTATAAAAATCTTTTGCCTGAGAAACAGTATTAAGTCTATGACATGTCCCCAGGTAGTTCACCACCATTCCAGTCGGAACATCCCATCTGAATAGAATTTTTCTCTTTTTAAGTTCATTTACTAGAAAAGCAAACTCCTTTCTTCTTCTTAAAATTTTAGATGGGATCTCCTTAAAAATTATGACATCTTGTGAAGCAATTTGAAATCTCTTCTTATAATAGGCTTGCACAATTTCATTGCGTAAAGATCTTTTACCAAAGTAAATTACCACATCTCTTGGTGCCTGTTGTATGTGGATTTTTAGATGTTGATTGGGTGTGTTGATGACTGGCTTTTAAGTGGTTGGCTGTCATTCGCTTGTGCTGCCCAGCCCTCGTCTTCTAAGTATTTGACAAGCTGATGGTAAATCAGTATTCCTATTGCCCTTCAAGAGGCCCATTTCCCAGGCTTCAATCACTTCCCCTGGCTGTTTTTGTGCCTGCTCGACCAACAATCTCAGTAGCTTATTGCCCCATCAATATGTTCCTCATTTGAAGCCCAGTTGAAGTAATTTCCCTGGGTATTTTTGTACCTGCTCGACCAACAATCCCAGTAGCTGCAAAATTGAATGTGTGTCCATGCTCATTGTCTCCTTGTCTGACTCTTCAAGGAGACACAAACTCATTGGTAGCCTCACATGGCAATGAACAAGGACACGTTCAATTTTGCAGTTACTGAGATTGTTGGCCAAGCAGGCACAAAAAATAGCTAGGAAAATTACTTTAACTGGGCTTTCAAAGGAGGAACTTATTGATGGGGCAATAAGCTACTAAGATTGTTGGCCGAGCAGGCACAAAAACAGCCAGGGGAAGTGATTGAAGCCTGGGAAACGGGCCCCTTGAAGGGCAATAGGAGTACTGATTTACCACCAACTTATCAAGCACTTAGAAGGCGAGGGCCAGGCAACACAAGCAAATGACAGTCAACCGCTTAATAGCCAGTCATCAACACACCCAATCAACATCTAAAAATCCACATACAACAGGCACCATATAAATATAACACAGAGAACAACACACACACTCTGTTAGAGAGAAGTTCCCTGGAGATGGGCTCCAGCATGAATCTGAAAGCTCAGAAGACAAAACCAACCCAGATTGGATCTTGCAACATTATCCTGGGATGTGTATATTTGCTTTTATTTGTGGGGTACAATGTGTTGCTTTGCAACCATCAAGGTCTATACTGTGTTGACAAAATCAAAACATAATAAAGATTCTCTGGAAATTTTCATGTGTGTGTCTTTGAAACTCAGGATACCAAGTGTGTCTTCAAAAACTCAGTCTTGCCCAAGCCTATACAGATAGTTCTCATCTGACAACCACATCTGGGGGCCAGAATTTCCATTGCTAAGTACAACGGATATTAAGTGGGTCGTACCCAATTTTGTAACCCCTTTTTTCCAAAGAAATCATTGCGGTTGTTAAGGGGATGAAGCATTAGCTCCTGTTGACTTTGCTTGTGCTTATAACCACAATTGACTGCCCCACATTTCCGTTGCTAAGCCAGACAGTTTTTAAGCCAGTTGTACCCCATTTTACAACCTTTCTTGGTGCAGTTGTTAAAGCGATCCCTGCCGTTCTTAAGTGAATGAAGCAGTCATTAAGCGAATCCAGCTTCCCCCATTGACTTCATTTGTAGATTTCCTGAATTTTGATCACGTGACCATAGGGATTCAGCAATGGTTGTTAGTGCGAGGTCAGGTCGTAACTTGGCTATAAATTTAGGGAGTCAAGCTATTCTACAAAGAAAAAACAATGGTTGGAAACTAATCAAGGAGAGAAGCAACCTGGAATTAAGGAGAAACTTCCTGACAGTGAGGACAATCAACCAGTGGAACAGCTTGCCACCAGAAATTGCGGGTGCTCCATCACTGGAGATTTTTAAGAAGAGACTGGACAGTCACCTGTCTGAGACAGTATAGGTTCTCCAGGTTGGGTAGGGGGCTGGACGAGAAGACCTCCAGGATCCCTTCCAGATTCTATTCAATTCTATTCAATTCAACTCTATTCTATTCTATTCTACTCTACTCTACTCTACTCTACTCTACTCTATTCCTATTCTATTCCTATTCTATTCCTATTCTATTCCTATTCTATTCCTATTCTATTCTATTCTATTCCATTCTATTCTATTTCACTCCACTCCACTCCACTCCACTCCACTCCACTCCACTCCACTCCACTCCACTCTATTCTATTCTATTCTATTCTATTCTATTCTATTCTATTCTATTCTATTCTATTCTATTCTATTCCATTCCATTCCATTCCATTCTATTCTATTCTATGTTACTCTACTCTACTCTACTCTATTCCTATTCTATTCCTATTCTATTCCTATTCTATTCTATTCTATTCTATTCTATTCTATTCTATTCTATTTTATTCTACTCTATTCTACTCTATTCTACTCTATTCCAGGTTGTCTTGCTTGAGCAGGGGGTTGGACAAGAAGACCTCCAAGGTCCCTTCCAACTCTAGCTATTCTGATATCCCAGAATTCCCCAGCTGGCTGGAAAATTCTGGCCGTGAGTTGAAGTCCACAGCTGTTCAAGTCGGCAAGGTTGAGCAATATTAACCTAAAGCATGTGATGAGCTGGTTAAAACCCAGAGCATGTCTCTGTATTTTCACTGAGAATGAAGGATAGCGTCTGTAGGTCAGGTCTCCTGAAACAGCCATAAATCCCGTAGAGAAGCTTTTAAAGCCCATGGGGCTTATGTTGAGCACGCTTCAAAATTTAATTCATGGAAAGCAGCTTTTTCTGAGATGGCTGAACTGTGATTCTGGCTATCTCTCACAAGCATAGTTTGCAGTGATCTGAGACCAGGGATACATACCTTGGTGTGCACTCTTATGGTTTCTGAGTCACCCATTGGAATTTACCAGTTAGTAAAGTTCATGGTTTTTAATTTGGTTTTTTTCAATTCCTTTTCTTCCCAGATACAAATGTTATTTGTCTGGTTTTATTTATTTCTTAAGAAATGTAAAAGTGTGAGATGGCTCTAGTTTAACGAAGAGAAGGACGAGGCGGGACAGGAAAGCAGGGTTCCAGTATCTCAGGGGCTGCCCCAAAGAAGAGGCAGTCAAGCTATTCTCCAAAGCCCCTGAAGGCAGGACAAGAAGCAACGGATGGAAACTCATCAAGGAGAGAAGCAACCTAGAACTAAGGAGAAACTTCCTGACAGTGAGAACAATTAACCAGTGGAACAACCTGCCTCCAGAAATGGTGAATGCTCCAACACTGGAAGTTTTTAAGAAGAGACTGGACAACCATTTGTCCGAAATGGTGTAGGGTTTCCTGCCTGAGCAGGGGATTGGACTAGATGACCTCCAAGGTCCCTTCCAACTTTTTTATTATCGATCATTGCACAGTCAGCCAGATGTTCAGACTGGATTTGGGATTTTGTCTACCTGTCGGGTCCTTACGCAGGACCTGGGATAGGCAGATGTGGATGTTTGATGGTATTACAGATCTTGTCGCAGGATGGAAACAGTTCCTAGTAAGGCCGCCTTTTGCAATTGACTAATGACTATTATTATTGTTGTTGTTGTTGTTGTTGTTATAAAACTGGGATTAAATGGTCATAGGGACGAAAGCCAGGGCCACTACCATCAACACATATTCTTAACAAGCATCCAGGAAAGTAACCATGAATAACCCACAAACAGCATATGCTTATTTAATGAGGTGATCAAACTAACTACTAAAATTATTGCGTTTATGTGGAACTCTCTGTCTGCAATTGTGATTCTTTCTTGTTTTCCCCTATCTTTCCCTTTTCTGAATAAATTCTTTTCTATACTTCTGATGTATCTGCCTTCGTTGATCTCAGAAGGGAATTTCCCAGCAAAATCTCTTGAGGAAGATGGACAGTTTCACAGGTACCCCATTATCTTTCTGGATTCTGAATAAGGTCCTGCATTCCTGGGCTGTCAGGAAGGGAGGGGAAGGAGGTGGTGGTGGTGGTGGTGGAGGAGGAGGAGGAGCAGGAGGAGCAGGAGGAGGATTGTGGGAGGAGGATTGTGGGATCCTTGGTGCTCCTGAGCTTGGTTATTTTTGTGCAGATGTTTTAGTACCCAACTAGGTAACATCATCAGTGCTAGAAGGGAGTAGAACTTGCAGAGAGGAGGGGGAGTGAGGTGGATTAGGAGGAGGGTGGAGGAGGAAGAGGAGGATTGTGGTGTGCTTGATCTTCACTGGGCTTGGTTGTTTTTGCGTAGATGTTTCATTACCCAACTAAGTAACATCATCAGTGCTAGAAATGAGTGGGGTTTGTGGAGAGGGAGAGGAAGAGGAGGGGGAGGAGGAGATGGAACGTTGGTAGTGTCTGAGCTTGATTGTTTTTGTGTAGATGTTTCATTACCCAACTAGGTAACATCATCAGTGCTAGAAGCAAGTGGAGCTTGCATAGAGGAGGGGGAGGGAGGAGGAGGAGGAGGAAGGAGGAAGAGGAAGAGGAGGACGGTGGGGCCCTTGGGGCTCTCTGAGCTTGGTTATTTTTGTGCAGATGTTTCAGTACCCAACTAGGTAACATCATCAGTGCTAGAAATGAGTGGGGTTTGTGGAGAGGGAGAGAAGGAGGAGGGAGGAGGAGGAGGAGGAGGAGGAGGAGGAGGAGAACGACTATGGAGTCCTTGGTGCTCTCTGAGCTTGGTTTTTTTCTTGCAGACATTTCATTACCCAACTAAGTAACATCATCAGTGCTAGAAGGGAGTGGAGCTTGCATAGAGGAGGGGGAGGGAGGGAGGGAGGGAGGGAGGAGGAGGAGGAGGTGGAGGAGAAATTGGTGCTCTCTGAGCTTGGTTGTTTTCTTGCAGACGTTTCATGACCCAAACTAGGTAACATCATCCATGCTAGAAGAAAGTGGGGCTTATGGAGGAGAAGGAAGGAGAAGGAAAAAGATTGTGGGGTCCTTGGTGATCTCTGAGCTTGGCTGTTTTCTTGCAGACATTTCATTACCCAGTTAGAGAACATCCTCAAGGCTATCACCTACTTGGGTGTACAATGATTAAGAAATACTCACCATGAGTATTTCTGTACAGAGATACACAGATAAGCACGCCGCGCACACACACAACCTAAAGCCTTTCTGAAGATGTGTACAGTTAGCCCTTGACTTACAATCCTTTGTTTAGGCTCTGTGCCACAACCCCCACCCCAACCCCTTTGGTAGTGTGCTTTGTAATAGATTGTCTATCCGTTCAGCCAATCTGTGCTCCAGTCTTGACTGGAGGACAGATTGAGCAGGACCTGGGCACAATTCCAGAGATTGCAATTTGGGATTCAGACAACAGGACCAGTCCAGGAAAGGTAGTTTGACTTCTGCCTTTCTCACACCCAAGATTGCTTGAGCAATGGCTAGAGGCAACTAAGGGAAACCAGAAAGACAGGCTGAGCACACAAAGGCAGTCAGAAAACCAAGGCAGAGAGGATAGGGATAAATAAGGAGCAAATCAAGAAAACAGTAACCCTTAGCTTCAATATAAACTGTCATTTTTTTTTCTCTCAAAGCCAAAGGGCTACTACCTCATACTTCATCTACACCAAAATAACAAGGCACAAAAACAAGCACAAAGAGCCAGAAAAAAGGACAGCAAAATAGGCAAGATCACCCAGAACAAAGAAACTAGAAACAAGGCTAACAGCAAAGCACATCCACCAACCAAAAAGAGGGACTATCAATCAACAAACTCATGGAACAGGTGACTGATTCTATTGCGGTATGCAATACACATTCCATGTATGATGCCCAAAGAACATCCAAACTATACATGCATCAGATGATGATGATGATAGTAATCATAATAATAGTAGTAGTAGTAGTAATAATAATAATAATAATAATAATAATAATAATAATAAAAATAAAAACAATGGATAGGAAGACCAGAAAAATAATGACAATGAATCATGCCCTTCATCCACGCAGTGACATTGATAGACTTTATCTACCAAGGCAAATAGGTGGGCGTGGAATGCTACAAGTACATCAGATGGTTGAAGAAGAAAAAATGGCTTTGGAAGAATATCTGAAGGACAGTGATGAAGATGCACTGAAATTAGTATATCAGGAAGGCTTACTGACTACTGGAGAGACCAAACTGGCCTACAAGAAAGACCAAATGAAGAACAGAATAGAGGCATGGAAAGACAAAGCACTACATGGCCAGTACATTAAAAAACATAGCTGGGAAAGCAGATAATAACAAGACCTGGCAATGGCTAAGAGCTGGAGAGTTGAAGAAAGAGACTGAGGGACTAATTCTGGCTGCACAAGACCAATTCTTAAGGACAAATGCATACAAAGTCAAAATTGAGAAGACAGCAACAGACAGTAAGCGCTGCCTATGCAAAGAAGCTGAAGAAACAGTGGACCACCTGGTAAGCAGCTGCAAGAAGATCGCACAGACTGACTACAAGCAGCGGCATGACAAAGTAGCAACAATGGTGCATTGGAAGATCTGCAAGAAATATCATTTGCCTGTAAGCAAGAACTAGTGGGATCATAAAATAGAGAAAGTCATAGAAAATGATAAAATTAAACAGCTTTGGGACTTCAGAATTCAAACAGACAAGCACCTGCAACATAACACCCCGGATTTAACAATTGTCGATAAGAAAGACAAAAATATCTGGATTATGGACATGGACAGCAGAATAGACGAGAAAGAACTGGAGAAGATAACAAAATACAAATACCTACAAATAGAAATAGAAAGACTATGGCAAAGGCAAGCAAGGGTAGTACCAATAGTAATAAGTGCCTTGGGTCCAATCCCAAAACAACTGGAGCACCACTTGAACACCATTGACATTGACAAATTCGCCATTAGTCAATTGCAAAAGGCAGCCTTACTAGGAACTGCTTCCATCCTGTGACAATATCTGTAATACCATCAAACATCCACATCTGCCTATCCCAGGTCCTTGGGAAGGATTCGATAGATAGAGAAAAATGCCAAATCCAGTCTGAACATCTGGCTGACTGTGCAATGATTAATAATAATAATAATAATAACAACAACAAAAACAACAACAGTAATAATAATAATAATAATAATAATAATAAAATAATAATAATAATAATAATAATAATAATAATAATAATAATAATAATAATAATAATAATAATAATAATAATAATAATAAAATTAAACTGCTCTGGGACTTCAGAATTCAAACAGACAAGTACCTGCAACATAACACCCCAGACTTAACAATTGTCGATAAGAAAGACAAAAAAGTCTGGATAGTGGACGTGGCAGTGCTTGGAGACAGCAGAATAGATGAGAAAGAACTGGAGAAGATAACAAAATACAAAGACCTACAAACAGAAATAGAAAGACTGTGGCAAAAGCAAGCAAGGGCAGTACCAATAGTAATAGGCTCCTTGGGTGCAATCCCAAAACAACTGGAGCACCACTTGAACACCATTGGCATTGACAAATTTGCTATTAGTCAATTGCAAAAGGCGACCTTACTAGGAACTGCTTCCATCCTGCGACAATACCTGTAATACCATCAAACATCCACATCTGCCTATCCCAGGTCCTGGGTAAGGACTCGATAGGTAGACAAAATGCCAAATCCAGTCTGAACATCTGGCTGACTGTGCGATGATCCATAACAGTAACAACAACAACAACAACAACAACAACAATAATAATAATAATAATATTGCAAGGGACCGTGGAGGTCATCTAGTCCAACCCCCTGCTCAGGCAGGAAACCCTACACCATTTCAGACAAATGGCTATCTAATCTCTTCTTTAAAAACTTCCAGTGTTTGAGCATTCACTGCTTCTGGAGGCAGGTTGTTCCACTGGTTAATTGTTCTAATTGTCAGGAAATTTATCCTTAGTTCTCGGTTGCTTCTCTCCTTGATGAGTTTCCATCCGTTGCTTCTTCTCCTGCCTTCTGGTGTGTTGAAGGAAAAGTCTTCATCATGGTTCAGTCCAAGCCGGGAATAAACAACATGGTGACTGCTTTAAAAGAAGGTTGCAGTTTATTGAAGAGGAGAGCCAGACAGGAAGATAGCTCTGGAAATAAAGGGAGTGAGCACATGTACGGAGTGGGTTTTTATACCCTCTGGAGCTTTTTGTTTGGAGTTGTTCCTGTGGCATGAACTTTGACCTGAGTCTGAGTGTGCCTTTCTGGTATTCTGATGGTGGTGGGTTAATCCTATTATGTCCCAAAGGTTGTATCCTGCTTCCCTGGATCTGGGGCTGATCACTCTTAGACTTTTGGTGTGAGGGGTTGTTGATTCTAGGGATCTTTCTTCCTAATCCCAGTTTCCTGACTCCAGTCTTTCTGACAAGATTATCACATTTGCATTCCTGCAGACTTGGTTTCTGTTTGGGACAGAGAGACTTGTGGGGGGTTGGTTTCTGCCTTTAAAATCCTTTAGGAAAATATATTCTGCCTTTTAAATATTTCCAGGAATATTTCTTTCTCTGGGGGAGGGGTAACTTCCCACAGGTATTTTGGAAAATAGCTTGACTCCTTCTTCTTTAGGGCAGCCCCTGAGATATTGACTGCTATCATGTCCCCCCTTGTCCTTCTCTTCATTAAACTAGACATACCCAATTCCAGCAACCGTTCCTTATATGTGTTAGCCTCCAGTCCCTTAAATTATGTGAACTACTACATGAAATGGTTAGGAACTTGTAGGCAACTCTAGCCAAACTCCAACGTATGAAAGAAAGCTCACCCAAACTGAACCAAACAACAAACAAATAACTCCCAGAGGACTTTACCCTACCGATAAACCCTTGGAGGAAGACAAATGGAGGCATGTCACACACAGAAGGAAACAGAATACCCAAAGAAAGAAACAGCATACAACAAACAACCCCTTCTGCCCAATCCCACCCAACCAGAAGCAGCCCCATTAAAACTGAGCATTTGATTTCTCCCCTGAGATGGAAACACACAGACCCACAACCTCCCCCTCAAAGAAGACAAGCAGACACCTAGCAAAGAAACAACTTCCAATATCTCAGATATCTCAATATCTGCCATAAAGAAGAGGGAATCAAGCTATTTTCCAAAGCGCCTGAAGTCAGGACAAGAAGCAACGGGTGGAAACTGATCAAGGAGAAAAGCAACCTAGAACTAAGAAGAAACTTCCTGACAGTGAGAACAATTAATCAGTGGAACAACCTGCCTCCAGAAGTAGTGAATGCTCCAACAACACTGGAAGTTTTTAAGAAGAGACTGGACAGCCATTTGTCCGAAATGGTGTAGGGTTTCCTGCCTGAGCAGGGGGTTGGACTAGATGACCTCCAAGGTCCCTTCCAACTTTACTACTACTACTACTACTACTACTACTATTATTATTATTATTATTATTATTATTATTATTATTATTATTATTATTATTATTATTATTATCTTCAAATATCCCTGAAAAAGTCACTCCAAGCATCCCTAAAAAAGCCACATCAACAAACACACCAGAGATAAACAGAAAAGCACCCTAAACTGCAGCCCCCCCCCAAAAAAAAGAAAGGAGAGTTTTGGTAATAGGAGACTCTATCCTCAAAGGAGCGGAATCATCCATTTGCAGGCCAGACATACAATTCAGGGAGGTATGTTCTCACCCTGGAGCAAAATTCTAAGACGTGGCTGAGAACCTAATCAAAATAATTAGGCCCACAGATTACTACCCCTTCCTCCTCCTCCACATTGGGACAAACGACACAACAAACAAACTGAGTACAATAGTTGTTGTTGTTGTTGTTAGTTGCGAAGTCGTGTCCGACCCATCGCGACCCCATGGACAACGTTCCTCCCGGCCTTCCTGTCCTCTACCATCTTCTGGAGTCCATTGAAGCTCACGCCTGCTGCTTCAGGGACTCCATCCAGCCCCCTCCTTCTCTGTTGTCCCCTTCTTCTCTTGCCCTCCGTCTTTCCCAGCATCAGGCTCTTCTCCAGGGAGTCCTTCCTTCTCATTAGGTGGCCAAAGGACTTGAGTACAATAGTGAGGGATTACGAACAACTAGGCAACAAAGTTAAAAAAGCTAGGAGCACAAGTAGTGTTCTCATCTGTTTACGAGAAACAACCAAGTTCACAAAGCACCAAGGACCCCACAGTTGTTGTTGTCCTCATCCTCCTCATCCTCTTCTTTTTCCTCCTCCTTCCCTTTTCCTCTATTCCTCAAATCCTACTCCTTTCTAGCACTGATGATGTTACCTAGTTGGGTGATGAAACATCTGTAAGAAAACAACCATGGTCAAAAAGCACCAAGGACTCCTCCTTCCCTTCTCCTCCTCCCCTTCTCCTCCTTCCCTTCTCCTCCTTCCCTTCTCCTCCCCTCCACAAACTCCACTCTCTTCTAGCACTGATGGTGTTACCTAGTTGCACATTGAAATGTCTTCAAGAGAACAACCCAGTTCAGAGAGCACCAAGGACCCCACAGTCCTCCTCCTCCTCCTCCTCCCTCTCTCTCCTGGACTCCACAAATCCCACTCCCTACTACCACTGATGATGTTGCCTAGTTTGGTAATGAAATGTCTGCAAGAAAACAATCCAGCTCAGAGAGCACCAAGGGCTCCTCCTTCCCTTCTGCTCCTCCTTACCTTCTCCTGCTCCTTCTCTTCCCCTCCACTCCACAAACCCCACTCTCTTCTAGCACTGATGATAATCCTGACAGTCAGAACAATTAACCAGTGGAACAACCTGCCTCCAGAAGCGGTGAATGCTCCAACACTGGAAGTTTTTAAGAAGAGACTGGACAGCCATTTGTCTGAAATGGTGTAAGGTTTCCTGCCTGAGCAGGGGGTTGGACTTGATGACCTCCAAGGTCCCTTCCAACTTTATTATTATTATTATTATTATTATTATTATTATTATTATTATTATTATTATTATTATTATTATTATTATTATCAATATTATTATTCTTATGGATCATCGCACAGTCAGCCAGATGTTCAGACTGGATTTGGCATTTTGTCTACCTATCGAGTCCTTACCCAGGACCTGGGATAGGCAGATGTGGATGTTTGACAGTATTACAGATATCGTCGCAGGATGGAAGCAGTTCCTAATAAGGCCGCCTTTTGCAATTGACTAATAGTGAATTTGTCAATGCCAATGGTGTTCAAGTGGTGCTCCAGTTGTTTTGGGATTATTATTATTATTATTATTATTATTATTATTATTATTATTATTATTATTATTATCAATATTATTATTCTTATGGATCATCGCACAGTCAGCCAGATGTTCAGACTGGATTTGGCATTTTGTCTACCTATCGAGTCCTTACCCAGGACCTGGGATAGGCAGATGTGGATGTTTGATGGTATTACAGATATCGTCGCAGGATGGAAGCAGTTCCTAATAAGGCCGCCTTTTGCAATTGACTAGCAGCGAATTTGTCAATGCCAATGGTGTTCAAGTGGTGCTCCAGTTGTTTTGGGATTATTATTATTATTATTATTATTATTATTATTATTATTATTATTATTATTATTATTATTATTATTATTTTGCCTAGTTTCACTTTCAAATGTCTTCAAGAAAACAACCCAGCTCAGAGAGCACCAAGGACTCCACAGTTCAGCCCTGAGCTACAAATATTCTTTTCCATTTATGTTTGCAGTAACTTTCAGACCGTTTCTGTTCCCATTTTCTTTATTTGAGACAAACAGGTGTCCAGGAATAGGAAGAGAAGACAACCCATCGTTGAACCCATGTTCTAGGAAAGTGAAGTAGGCTCTCTGCCAAATCATGGAGAAATTCAGTCTCAGCTGAGGAAGAGGAAGAAAGAAGCCAGAATTCCCCCCAACAGGGTGTAGCTGATCTCTAGCCAGGAGGCCCCATCACGGTTGCAGAGGTTGGTGTGGCAACAGGTCACCAGACGCGTGGAACCAATTTCATCTATCTCGGAAAGGTTGCACGACCGAGAACAAGACCGTGTGACGGTGAGTTCACCCACAAAAGGGTAGACTGCCAAACAACAACAAACAAACAGAAATTTCAGAGAATTTGGGCATCAGTCCGCCATTTTTTTCCCCTTTTCCTTAGCTGTGCTACTCCCTTTTATTCTATTGGCTTTTGAAAGCCAATAGAAGAGACTCTCTTGAATAGAGTCTAATTCTATTGGCTTTCAAAAGCCAGTAGCAATTGTCCAGGCTGTCTCTGCCCTGCTGAGCCCGCCAAAAGTCCCATTCTGCAAATGGTGCTGCACCAGTTGAGTAGTCCTCGACTTACAACCGGTTGAGTAGTCCTCGACTTATGACCGGTTGGGGGTCACGGAATTAAAAAGTTTGAGAACCACTGGACTAGACAGTCACTTGTCTGAGATGGTATAGGTTCTCCTGCTTGAGCAGGAGGCTGGACTAGAAGACCTCCAAGGTCCCTTCCAGCTCTATTTTATTCTAAATAATTTCTGGACCACCTTAGAAGGATGAGAACTGTAGGACACCTTCTCTGATGGATACTCAGATTAGGGGAAACCTAATGAACAGAGGCTTAAAATTATAGAGATCCATTCAGGTATTGCTTAGGGGGGTTGATTCCAATTCACCACCGCCAACTTACAGGAGCCAACTTGCCATGGTCAACTCGCCGCAGGAAGAAACTAGCTACAGGACAACAGTTACGCTAATATCAAAGACATGGTGGAATAGAATCATTAAAGAAAGGATGCAAAAGGAGGGTAGGAATGAAGTGTGAATGGCAAAAATTAACATATTTTTTAATTTACTTTAAATAATTAAATAGAACTGTCCAATTGTCCTGCAGCATCCAGTTTTGGTCACCACGGTGTAAAAAAAGATGTGGAGACTCTAAAAAAGAGTGCAGAGAAGAGCAACAAAGATGATCAGGGGACTGGAGGCTAAAACATATAAAAGTTTCTGGAGGCCAGTTGTTCCACTGGTTAGTTGTCTTCGCTGTTAGGAATGTTCTCCTTTATTCCAAGTTTCTTCTCTCTTTGATCAGTTTCCAACTACTGTTTCTCATCCTGCCTCTGATGCTTTGGTGAATAATGTGACCCCCTCTTCTTTGTGGAAGCCCCCCAAATACTGGAACGCTGCTATCATGTCACCCCTGTTTCTTCTTTTCTTTAGACTAGCCAAACCCAAGTCCTGCAGCCGTTCTTCGTAAGTTTTAGTCTTCAGACCTTGGATCACCTTAGTTACCCTTCTCTGAACTTTTTCCAAACTCTCAACATCTTTTTTGTGATATGGGGATCAAAATTGGTTGCAGTATTCCAGGTGTGGCCTCACCTGGGTTTTATAAAGTGGTACTAATACTTCGTGTGATCTTGATACTATGCCTCTATACAACCCAGGATTGTGTTAGCTTGTTTGGCTGCTGCTGAGGAAGTGAAGGTGGATCTGTGGGTCTTCTTCTGGGGAGGATTGGGCACACCTGGGCCCTCAAGGCTCATTCTGAGCCGAGTTCCTCAAGACTTTGCGGGTGGACTGACAGATTTCCTGTTTGGGGTTCCCCCTGCCCCCCAACTGATACTTCCAGATGTGGCCTCCCACCCACGTGGCCCAGCTTCTTCTAACACCCTCACTAGGTTTCCTCTTTCTGTCCCCACTGTTGGAAAACGTCTATTTCTCCCAAATGCGCTTTTTTTCAGGAGGCAACTGGACTTTCTTGTTTTTCTCTGAAGACCGTTAGCTTCTCATCCAAGAAACATCTTCTTCACCTCTGACTGGATGGATGAGAAGCGAAAGGTCTTCAAAGAAAAAACAAAGGAAGTCCAGTTGCCTCCTGAAAAAGCACCTTTGGGACAATTTGGGACAATTCCCTATAGAGAATCTCCATAGACATTTATCCTGACCATAAGGAGAAAAACCATCCACTCAATTTTCCGGCTCACCAACCTGAAAAAAAAATTAATTTTTTTTTAATTTTTATTAAGTACAAAGAAAAAAAAAGATTAAAAACATTGAACATGGTAAATAGTCTTTGACTGACATCTCAGTCCATATTGTACATTAATTACATATAATATACCTATATACCTATATACCAATTCCAAAGAAAGGCAATGCCAAAGAATGTTCAAACTATCGAACCATTGCACTCATTTCACATGCTAGTAAAGTTATGCTTAAAATCCTACAAGCTAGACTCCAGCAGTATGTGGATCGAGAACTACCAGAAGTACAGGCAGGATTTCGAAGAGGCAGAGGAACTAGAGATCAAATTGCCAACATACGCTGGATCATGGAGAAAGCTAGGGAGTTCCAGAAAAACATCTACTTCTGCTTCATTGACTATGCAAAAGCCTTTGATTGTGTGGATCACAACAAATTATGGCAAGTCCTTAAAGAGATGGGAGTACCAGACCATCTCATTTGTCTCTTGAGAAACCTATATGTGGGTCAAGAAGCAACAGTGAGAACCGAACACGGAACCACTGATTGGTTCAAAATTGGAAAAGGAGTCCGGCAAGGCTGTATACTGTCGCCCTTCCTATTTAACTTATATGCAGAGCACATCATGAGAAAGGCAGGGCTAGATGAATCAAAAGTTGGAATTAAGATTGCCGGGAGAAATATCAACAACCTAAGATATGCAGATGATACCACTCTAATGGCAGAAAGTGAAGAGGAACTAAAGAGACTCTTGATGTGGGTGAAGAAGGAGAGTGCAAAAGTTGGCTTGAAACTCAACATTAAGAAAACCAAAATCATGGCATCCGGCCCTCTCAATTCCTGGCAAATAGATGGGGAAGAAATGGAGGTAGTGACAGATTTTATTTTTCTGGGCTCCAAGATCACTTCAGATGGGGACTGCAGCCAAGAAATTAAAAGACGCTTGCTCCTGGGGAGGAAAGCTATGGCAAATCTAGGCAGCATTCTAAAAAGCAGAGACATCACCCTGCCAACAAAAGTGCGTATAGTCCAGGCCATGGTTTTCCCAGTTGCAATGTATGGCTGTGAAAGTTGGACCATAAGAAAGGCTGAGCGCAAAAGAATTGAGGCCTTTGAACTATGGTGCTGGAGAAGACTCCTGCGAGTCCCTTGGACTGCAAGGCGTTCAAACCGGTCAGTCCTAGAAGAGATCAACCCCGACTGCTCTTTAGAAGGCCAGATCCTGAAGTTGAAACTCAAGTACTTTGGCCACCTAATGAGAAGGAAGGATTCACTGGAGAAGAGCCTAATGCTGGGAAAGATTGAGGGCAATAGAAGAAGGGGACGACAGAGAATGAGATGGCTGGATGGAGTCACTGAAGCAGTAGGTGTGAATTTAAATGGACTCCAGAAGATGGTAGAGGACAGGAAGACCTGGAGGAACGTTGTCCATGGGGTCGCGATGGGTCGGACACGACTTCGCAATTAACAACAACAACAACATACCTATATACAATTATACATTTCTGGTCTCTGTCTCAACTTATCTCTTTACTGTGACCTCCATTTTTCTTTCCCTCCATCTATAAAATTTATTCCATATTCGATAAAATTCTGTTTCTTCCTGATTTTTTAATCTTTTAGTTATCCTATCTAGTTCTGACAATACATAATTTTCTTTATTAGTGCTTCCCCACTCGGCACTTCCATTGCTTTCCACTTTTGAGCAAATAGTATCCTTGCTGCTGTGACCACATGGATAATTAAATATGTGTCCTCTTTATTTACATTTTTCTCTAGTATTCCTAATAGTAATGTCTCCGGTTTGTATTGAATGTTTTGCCTAGTCATTTCTATTGCCCAATCCCAGACCATACGCCAATACACCTGTGCTTCTCTACATGTCCACCATACATGAAAAAAGGTGCCCTTTTCTTTTTTACATTTCCAACACATAGACGAATATCCGTTATACATTTTGGCTAATCTGGTTGGAGGGAGATGCCATGTGTAAACCATCTTATACAGGTTTTCTTTATATGATGTCACCACTGTGATTTTGTTATTTCGCTCCCATACTTGTTACCATTGATCCATATTTATATTATATCCTAGATCAGGGTTAGGCAACCTTGGCTTTTTTATGACTTGTGGACTTCAACTCCCAGAATTCCTGAGCCTGCATGGCTAAGCATGGAAACCTCTCCCTTTCCCCTCAGCATGGCTGGCTCAGGAATTCTGGGAGTTGAAGTCCACGAGTCATAAAAGAGCCACGGTTGCCTACCCCTGTCCTAGATCTATTGCCCATGTCACCATTGTTTCTTTAACCTGCTCCTCATATAGCTTATATTCCAACAGACCAACCTGGAAATTTTTGAAAAGACAGGTGGGCCTACTTCTGTACTGTATGCTGCATTAAATTTGTGTCCTGTACCATATTTTTTTAAAAAATATATGATATTTCTCGCATGAGAAAAGCACATCTTCCTTCCCCTGTCCTGGCCACTTTCTACAGGAGGACATTTGAGAGCATCCTGTCCTACAGCATCACAGTCTGGTTTGGAAACATCACTGCTTCAGACAGGAAGATGGTGCAGAGAGTGGTGAGGACAGCTGGAAAGATCATTGGCAGTTCCCTCCCTCCCATTCAGGACATAGCACAGAAGCGTTGATTGGGCTGGGTCCATAAGATACTCTGCAAAGGATCGACACATTTTGTCGTGTCCAGGCTCGAAGGGTATGTGAGGATGATCCAGAGGCACACATTTTTAATCACTTTTTTTTCTTAGAATGAGGAGCGAGGAGGAAGAGGAGGGAAAGGCTACTCCATTTGATCTTGACCTGCAGAAATTGAGACTTCGGTTAATTTTGCCCTACCACCTCACCTTCTTCAAGAGAGTGCATGATTGTCATACACATGGTTTGGTTCGGCATACACTTAGCCACACTTAGGCATTTCTCCGGTCTGGTGGGCTCCCGGCAGAAGAAACATTGAAGTGTTTGGGCTGTTGTAAAAAAAAAAGAATTACATATAAGTACCTAGCACAGGGGTAGGCAACCTTGGCTCTTTTATGACTCATGGACTTCAGCTTCCAGAATTCCTGAGCCAGCATGGGGGAAACTATGGCCCCTTCATGACTCGTGGACTTCAACTCCCAGAATTCCTGAGCCAGCATGGCTCAGCTTGGAAACCTCTCCCTTTCCCCTCAGCGTGGCTGGCTCAGGAATTCTGGGAGTTGAAGTCCACGAGTCATAAAAGAGCCAAGGTTGCCTACCCCTGATCTAGAAGTATTAAAAGAGGAGAGAGAGAGAGAGAGAGAGAGAGAGAGAGAGAGAGAGATGCAACTGGATTAATGTTCATTTAATCTTCCTTAGATAGAACACAGAACAAAAGGGTTGGGAGGGATCTTGAAGGTCATCAAGTCCAACCCCCTGCTCAGGCAGGAAACCCTATACCATTTCAGACAAATGGCTGTCCAGTCTCTTCTTAAAAAACTTCCAGTGTTGGAGCACACTCACACCTTCTGGTGGCAGGTTGTTCCATTGGCTAATTGTTCTAACTGTCAGGAAGTTTCTCCTTAGTTCTAGGTTGCTTCTCTCCTTGGTTAGGTTCCATGCATGACTTTTTGTCTTACACTCTGTAAAGGAAGGGGGGAAAGGGAAGGGAAAAGGGGAAGGGGAGAGGGGAAGGGGGAAGGAGAAAAAGGAGAAGGGGAAAGGAGAAGAAGAGGAAAAGGAAAAGGGGAAATCTGGCTCCAGGTGGAATTTGCAAACAGAGAGCCAGATCTGAAATGACCACGAGCCGGTAAAAATTTCAAGGCCAACACCACAACTTCCAAGATGTGAAGTCTACGTTTTGAAGAACTGGAGCATTCTTGATGGTTTTGACTGTCTTGGGGTTTGGTGAAACCCTGGGAAGGTCAAGGATGTAGCCAGATTGTCCGTGCAATTTTCTTGTGGTTATGGATGGTCAGGATTCAGTGTAAGATCCTCCCAACACCCTTATCTAAATCAGGGACAAGCCAAATACACCAACATATTATTAAGGAAGGGTGTCACCGCTGCTAACATCGGATGTTTTGCATTGACAACAGATGGAAATGTAGCCATCTTTTTCCCCTTTCACTTTTAGAGTTAGATGATGCTGGGGGGGGGGTAATGTGAATGAGAGTCTAGCTCAGTGGTTCTCAACCTTTTTAATGCCGCCACCCCCTAATACAGCTCCCCATGTTGTGGTGACCCCCAACCACTTATACATCACCGGGCGCCAGGGGCATGGCCAAAGAAAAGGGGGGAAAAATGGCGGACAGCCTTGTTTGGCGACCCCCGTGAAATGGTCGTTTGACCCCAAATGGGGTCCTGACCCACAGGTTGAGAACCACTGGTCTAGCTAGATATAACAACACTAAACTTAGCATGAGAATCAAGGTTATTGTAGCCAGAGCTGATAAAGAATTGGCTGGAGAGCTGGAGAGGAAGCCCGAGCTTCAAGCTAATTGGGGAATGTGATTTATGACTGTTAATTGGGGGAGGGAATTATGCTTTGATGCCCGGGGGAAGGGAATTCAGTTTTGGGTTTGATTATGCAGTGCCGATATTATGCTACTCGAATAAAAGATTCTTTAAAGTAAACAATGCCTTGAAGTTCTTTTGAAGAGTGTCATCTGTCAGAACCATGACATTGGGCTTGGAAGTTAAAATTTGCTGTCCCAAAGGTGCTTTTTTTCCCCAAAAAGGCAACTGGACTTTCTCTGTTTTTATTTGAAGGCATTTCCACTTCTCATCTAAGAAGTTTCATTCAGAACTGAAGAAGCTTCTTGGATGAGAAGTGAAACATCTTCAAGGAAAAAAAGAGAAGGTCCAGTTGCCTTTGGGATAACCATGACCTGGATGACTTCCATAGATATTAACCTTTGCTGTTGATTTAACAGCTAACTACTCTCTTTTTATATAGTAGGTAGAGGAATCAGCATCAGAATAGAACTGGAAGGGACCTTAGAGGTCTTCTAGTCTAACCCCCTGGTCAAGCAGGAGACCCTACACCATCTCAGACAAGTGGCTGTCCAGTCTCTTCTTTAAAACCTCCAGTGATGAAGCACGCACAACGTCTGAAGACAACTTCTATTCCACTGGTTAATTGTCCTCGCTGTTAGGAAGTTTCTCCCTAATTCCAGGTTGTTTCTTCCTTTGATCAGTTTCCAACCATTGTTTCTTCTCCTGCATTCTGATGCTTTGGTGAATAATGTGACCCCCTCTTCTTTGTGGCAGCCTCTCAAATACTGGAATATTTGGGTATGGAATTGGGTATGTCTAGTTTAATAAAGAGAAGGACAAGGGGTGACATGATAGCAGTCTTCCAATATCTCAGGGGCTGCCCCAAAGAAGAGGCAGTCAAGCTCTTCTCCAAAGCACCTGAAGGCAGGACAAGAAGCAACGGATGGAGACTAACCAAAGAGAGATCCAATCTAGAACTAAGGAGAAATTTCCTGACAGTAAGAACAATCAACCAGTGGAACTACGTGCCTCCAGAAGTTGTGGGTACTTCATCACTGGAGGTCTCCAAGAAGAGATTGGACAGCTATTTGTCTGAAATGATCTAGGGTTTTCTTTCTGAGCAGAGGGTTGGACTAGAAGACCTCCAAGATCCCTTCCAACTCTCTATTCTATTCTATTCTATTCTATTCTATTCTATTCTATTCTATTCTATTCTATTCTATTCTATTCTATTCTATTCTACTCTACTCTACTCTACTCTACTCTACTCTACTCTACTCTACTCTACTCTACTCTATTCTATTCTATTCTATTTCAACACAGCCATCTCAAAGTAGCCATGGGACAGCTTGCCATGGAAAATTCCACACAGGATAACTCAATGTTATCCACCACTGATTCTTGGACATAATTTCCATGTGGGCAGGGAGAGAATGATATTTACCACACTGAGTTACCCCACATGGAATTTTCTTTGACTAGTTGTCCTAGGGCGAGTTGGTCATAGTGAGATGGCTGTGGTGAATTGTCCTAAACCCATAGTGTCTAGTAGCACTTTTCATCTCCTCTCAACCTTGGCAACAATTTTAAGGTATGTGGACTTGAGCTTCCAAAATTCTCCATGAAGTCCTTGGTGCTCTCTGAGCTTCATAGTTTTCTTGCAGGGATTTCATTACACAACTAGGTACAGTAGTGGCCAAAATTGTAGAAACCTTTTGGGAAAAGTGTATTTTTGAGATTGGATGGCTAATAACACCACTTTTTGGGGAGGAGTAGTGCCATAAAATTATATATCAATGGAAAGATAATGTAATCAAGAATGTAATGCAACAAAGTTTGTTCAATGATCTGTACTGTGTTTCATGAAAATGTATAGCCAAATAACCAGAAAAAAGGAAGCACAACTTGCTCAGGTTGATCTCAGGTAGCTTTCCTTCATCTGATGGTAGCCAATGAGCCTGAGTGTTTAGAGAGCCAATCGGGTGTTATCTTGTTTTGGCCATGAGCCAATCAGATCACAGTAGGATCCAGTGATTGATGTCATGTATTGAAGCTGAGGGGAGGACATTGCTCAGTGTGTTGTGTGATCAAAACTGGACGCGCTATTTCAAAGGTTGTCTTCAAAAGTGGTAGTAATATTTCTCCTGACTGCAACTCAGCCACAAGACCTTGCAGATTCTGCGCCGATAAAACCTTTGCATTGGGATCAGTCTTGTTCGCCCGTGATACGAAATAAACATTTTTTATTTATTTTTTTGGGCAACTTTCCTTTCTCCCCGACAGTGTTTATTTCCTGCAATTTGATCTTCCCTGTTCCTGGTCCATTCTTTGGCGATTAGCTGCCCTGTTAACCAAGCTTTTTTGTTGACCTAACTTAAGGGATTGCAACAGCTCTTTAGAGCTCCACTTGCGTAAGAGAGTAAGAGATGATAGGTGCAGAAATTCGTAATGATTTAAGCTGGCAGTTCTCAAGGGAAGATTTTAATCCTGGGATTATTGGGAGGTTAGAAGGTAGAAATGGAAGCATTTAGTGACCGTTCGAAGTCACAACGGGACTGAAAATCGGGACTGGTGACTGTTTTTCCCACTTATGACCATTGCAGCGTCCCCATAGTCATAATAATAATAATAAAATTGGAAGGGACTTGCTGGTCATCTAGTCCAACCCCCTGCTCAGGCAGGAAACCCTCTGGAGGCAAGTTGTTTGATTGTTAAAACAGGAAATTTCTCCTTAGTTCTAGGTTGCTTCTCTCCTTGATTAGTTTCCATCCATTGCTTCTTGTCCTGCCTTCAGGCACTTTGGAGAATAGCTTGACTCCCTCTTCTTTGGGGCAGCCCCTGAGACATTGGAACACTGCTATCATATCACCTCTCATCCTTCTCTTCGTTAAACTAGACATACCCAATTCCAGCAGCCGTTCCTTATATGCTTTGGCCTCCAGTCCCCTGATCATCTTTGTTGCTCTTCTCTGCACTCTTTCTAGAGTCTCAACCTCTTTTTTACATCGTGGTGACCAAAACTGGATGCACTATTCCAAGTGTGGCCTTACCAGGGCCTTGTAAAGTGGTATTAACACTTCACGTGATCCTGATTCTATCCCTCTGTTAATGCAGCCCAGCACTGTGTTGGCCTTTTGGGCAGCTGCAGCACACGGCTGGCTCCTATTTAAGTGATTCTGGATACTGGAAGGCTGCTATCATGTTCCCCCCTCATCCTTCTCTTTGTTAAATTAGACATATCCAATTCCAGCAACCGTTCCTTATGTGATCAAAATTCGGACACTCAGCAAGTGACTCATATTTATGACCGTTGCAGTGTTCTGGGGTCCTGTGATCCCCTTTTGCGACTACCTGGGTAGGGCATAACATTTATCTTTTGGTGTCCCAGAGGATGATCCAATCGGAACTGCAAAACCTAGGGCAGCCCATTCCTTCAGTGTGTAGCTCTTTGTTGCTCTCTAGTGATGTTTACAGCTCAGTTTTGGTAGCTGTAGAAGAGTGTTTGTCAACCGTGGGACGTTCAAGTTGGATAGACTCCAAATCCAAGAATTCATCAGCCAGCCAAAAGAATTCTGGGAGTTGAAGTCCACCCAGCTTAAAGTTGCCGAGGTTGGCAAACACTGTCCTAAATAAAATAAGTAGAATTTAGAGATAACTGTGTCTACAGGAAAAGCATTCTTAAGGCATTTAATTGTTGTATTAAGGGGTCATTGGGGCTCTCTGAGCTTGGTTGTTTATCTGCAGACGTTTCATGACCCAACTAGGTAACATCATCAGTGCTAGAAGGGAGGGGGGTTTGCAGGAGGGAGGAGGAAGAGGAGGAGGAGGAGGGGAATTATGGAGGCCTTGATGCTTTCTGAAGTTGGTTGTTTTCTTGCAGACGTTTCGTTATCAAACCCTACTCCTTACTAGCACTGATGATATTACTTAGTTGGGCAATGACAGGTCTGCAAGAAAACAACCAAGGAGACAGGGGGGGAGAGGGAGAGAGAGGGGGGAGGGAGGGAGGGAGGGAGGGAGAGGGAAGGAGAAAGAAAGAAAGAAAGAAAGAGAGGGGGAGAGAGAGAGAAAAAGAGAGAGACAGAGTGAGAAAGAAAAAAAATAAGAGAGAAAGAAAAAGACAGAGAGGGAGGGAGAGAGAGAGAGAGAGAAAGAAAGAAAGAAAGAAAGAAAGAAAGAAAGAAAGAAAGAAAGAAAGAAAGAAAGAAAGAAAGAAAGAAAGAAAGAAAGGGAGAGAGAGAAAAGAGAGAGAGAGTGTGAGAAAGAAAGAAAAATAAGAGAGAGAAAGAAAAAGACACGGAGGGAGAGAGAGAGAGAGAGAGAGAGAAAGAAAGAAAGAAAGAAAGAAAGAAAGGAAAAAGAGGGAAAGAGAGAGAAAAAAGAGAGAGACAGAGTGAGAAAGAAAGAAGAAAAATAAGAGAGAGAAAAAAAAGACACAGAGGGAGGGAAAGAAAGAAAAAGAAAATGAGAAAGGAAGGAAGGAAGGAGGGAAGGAAGGAAGGAAGGAAAAGAGGGAGAGAGAGAGAAAAAAAGAGAGAGACAGAGTGAGAAAGAAAGAAGAAAAATAAGAGAGAGAAAGAAAAAGACACAGAGGGATGGAGAGAAAGAAAGAAAGAAAGAAAGAAAGAAAGAAAGAAAGAAAGAAAGAAAGAAAGAAAGAAAGAAAGAAAGAAAATGAGGAAGGAAGGAAGGAAGGAAGGAAATGAGAAAGGAAGGAAGGAAGGGAGGAAGAAAAAGAAAGAAAGAAAGAAAGAAAGAAAGAAAGAAAGAAAGAAAAGAAAGAAAGAAAGAAAGAAAGAAAGAAAGAAAGAAAGAAAGAAAGAAAGAAAGAAAGAAAGAAAGAACGAGAAAGATGATGACTATACTAAACTGTCCACAAGAAAACCACCAAGCTCAGAGAGCACCAAGGACCCCTCAGTTCAGCCCTGGGCTACAAAGATTCTCTTCTATGAGACAGCGTACTTCATTCTTCCAGTTGAGGTTTGTTTGTTTGTTTTGTTGAGATGCTAACCCCCTATAATTTCCAAAACATAATATCAGATGAATTGTGTTATTTTCTTCACAAACCCAGGATTCTGAAACCAAGACTCAGAGCTATGCCTGAATGTAGGCTTCCTTTCCCCCTATTTCCAGAAAACCCATAATCATGGTTGAGGTAGCAGTTTTGGTGAAGCTTTTGTCTAATTTTGGAATCCCCCTCCAGAGAGGGGTGTCCAGAACTGCAGGTAAACAAGCTTTCAAGGATACCGGTTGAGCCAGATCTGCATAATGGCAACTAAATCATGTGATGAACGGTTGAGGGAGCTAAGTATATCTTGTCTATTGAAGAGAAGGAGTGGAGGGGGCAGGATAGCTGAGGGGGGGGGAAGATGGATGTGTCTGTGGAGTTTCTGAGTCATTTAGCTCATAGTTGTCTCAAAGCAGTGGTGAGATTCAAATACGTGAATAACCGGTTCTCTGTATGGATGTCACTTCCGGAAGTCCATTCAGGGCCTGGGCAACAAAAAATTAGCTACCCAAGATTGTGGAAGACACAGACCAACTGTAGGGATGAGAATAGGATTTTTATCTGTCTGTCTGTCTCTCTCTACCTCTACCGTCTTTATCTCTATCTCTCTATCCCAAGAATGACATCTTTGTCCCAAAAAATGCAGTGCCAGGAAGAGCAAAAATCCTGCAGACAATCCTCAAACTCTCATGGTTCTGACTGAGGTAGACACAGATCTCTCCTAGGAATTGGATATGTCTAGTCTAATGAAGTGAAGGATGAGGAGTGACATGATAGCAGCGTTCCAGTATCTCAGGGGTTGCCCCAAAGAAGAGGGAGTCAAGCTATTCTCCAAAGCACAGGCAGGACAAGAAGCAACAGATGGAAACTGATCAAGGAGAGAAGCAACCTAGAAATAAAGAGTGCAGAGGAGAGAAACAAGGTTGATGAGGGGACTGGAGACTAAAACAACAACAACAACAACAACAACAACAACAACAACAACAACAATAATAATAATAATAATAATAATAATAATAATAATAAAGTTGGAAGGGACCTTGGAGGTCTTCTAGTCCAACCTCCTGCTCAAGCAGGAGAACCTATACCATCTCAGACAGGTGAATGTCCAGTCTTTTCTTAAAAATCTCCAGTATGGAGCGCCCACGATTTCTGGTGGCAAGCTGTTCCACTGGTTGATTGTCCTCACTGTCAGGAAGTTTCTCCTTAATTCCAGGTTGCTTCTCTCCTTGATCAGTTTCCAACCATTGTTTCTCTTTGGAGAATAGCTTGACTCCCTCTTCTCTGCGGGCGCCCCTGAGATATTGGAACACGGCTGTCGTGTCACTCTTCGTCCTTCTCTTCATTAAACTAGACATATCCAATTCCAGCAACCATTCCTTGTTTGTTTTACCCTCCAGTCCCCGGGTCATCTTTCTTGCTCTTCTCTGTACTCTTTCTCATGTCTCAATGTCAGGAACAGTTGCAGGAATTGGGAATGTCTAGTCTAACAAAGACAAGGATTAAGGGGGACATAATAGTAGCAGTCTTCCATTATTTGAAGGGCTGTCACAGAGAAAAGAAGCTTCTTGGAGAAGAAGCGAAAACATCTTCAAAGAAAACCAAGAAAGTCCAGTTACCTCTTGAAAAAGCGCCTTTGGGACAGCCAGGACTGGGATGACTGAGAATCTCCATAAACAAATGCATCGGCATAGGTTACGTGGTACCTGGCTCAACAGCAGTAATTCTAAGAAGGCTCTTGGATCCTAGTGGGACAATCTGTAAGGACCCACCCCACTTTGCATCTTAAGAAGACAGAACTCTTGGAATAGTTCTTCCGACAGGCATCCTTTATTAAGAGAAAATGGTTGCAGGCGTTCTAGACAGGACTTGGGGTCCAAGCTCTCCCATTCAAGGTTTTAAGGGGTTCCCCAGTAGCCCCACCCAATCACCCCCTTCTTCCAGCAACAGTCTCAGGCCTTACACTCCCACCCCCTTTTTCCTTACTGCCGGCTGGATGGAGACTTCAGAGAGGAGTACATGAAAGGTAATAGCCCCATTGTTATGGTTAGTCCTTTTGGTGCTGTCCACATCCATTTCCTTTGAAGTGTACTGAAGGAAGTAAGGGCCACAAAGCCCCTTTGTTCACCCCCTTCCCTTCATCGTATGACAGAATCCAGAGAAGGCAGAAATGGGGTTTTCTATAGTTGATAACTAGAGATGAAATATAATTGGATTCTGACACAATCACTGAAACATGAGCCAGCCGTGTGTGCTGCAGCTGCCAAAAATGCCAGTGCAATTCTAGGTTGCATTAACAGAGGGACAGAATCAATATCATGCAAACAATTAATACCATTTTATAAGGCCTTGGTAAGGCCACACTTCCAGATCCTGAAGTTGAAACTCAAGTCCTTTGGCCACCTAATGAGAAGGAAGGACTCCCTGGAGAAGGGCCTAATGCTGGGAAAGATGGAGGGCAAGAGAAGAAGGGGACGACAGAGAAGGAGGTGGCTGACTGGAGTCACTGAAGCAGTAGGTATGAGCTTAAATGGACTCCAGAAGATGGTAGAGGACAGGAAGACCTGGAGGAACGTTGTCCATGGGGTCGCGATGGGTCGGACACGACTTCGCAATTAACAACAACAACAACAAAGGCCACACTTGGAATACAGCATCCAGTTTTACTCACCACGATATTAAAAAAAAAAAGGTATTGAGACTCTGGAAAGTGCAGAGATGAGGAACAAAGATGATTAGCGGGCTAGAGGCTAAAACGTATGTTGAACGGTTGCAGGAACTGGATATGTCTAGTCTAGTGAAAAGAAGGAGTAGGGGCAACACGATAGCTGTCTTCCCATATTTGAGGGGCAAGACAATATTTGAGGGGCTGCCACAGAGTAGAAGAGCTCAACCTATTCTCCAAAGGAACTGAGTGCAGGATAAGAAGCAATGGATGGAAACTAATGAAGGAGAGAACCAACCTAGAACAAAAGGAAATTAGGGATCCGTGGTACTCTCTGAGCTTGGTTGTCCAAGGCTGCATTAAACAGAGGGATAGAATCAAGATCACACGAAGTGTTAGTACCAGTTTATAATGCCTCGGTAAGGCCACACCTGGAATATTGCATCCAGTAAAGGTTGCCAGGATATAAAAAAAGATATTGAAGCTCTAGAAAGAGTGCAGAGAAGAACAGTTGATTAGGGAGGCTAAAACACTGAAGAACAGTTGCAGGAATTGGGAATGTCTACTTTAACAAAAAGGACGAGGGGTGACATGATAGCAGTCTTCCAATATTTGAGGAGCTACCATAAAGAAGAGGGAGTCAAGCTATTCTCCAAAGCACCTGAAGGCAGGACAAGAAGCAATGGATGGAAACTAATCAAGGAGAGAAGCAACCTAGAACTCAGGAGAAACTTCCTGACAGTGAGGACAATTAACCAGTGGAACAACCTGCCTCCAGAAATGATGAATGCTCCAACACTGGAAGTTTTTAAGAAGAGACTGGATAGCCATTTGTCCGAAATGGTCTAGGGTTTCCTGCCTGAGCAGGGGGTTGGACTAGATGACCTCCAAGGTCCCTTCCAACTATGTTAGTCTGTTAGTCTGTAATTTTGAAGGGAAGATTATGCTTCTCCTACTTGATCTCCTGTTTACACCTCTCTCACCTTTTCCCAAATTTCAAGTGCACCTCTGTTTTACGATGATCAATTCTCATTCCAATTCTGCCAGTCACTACATTGCCAAACGGTGGTGGTGAATCGGTTCCATTGCCCAAGCAAAATGACTAGAGACCTCATTGACAAGAGACAGTGCAGTGTACTTGCAATGGCCCAGAGTAACAACAGAATAAAATATTTGTCTCTCAGGGTTGAACTGCGGGGTCCTTGGTGCTCTCTGAGTTTGGCGGTTTGGTTGAGGACGTTTCATGACCCAACTAGGCAACATCTTCAATGCCAGGAGGGGGTGGTGCTGACTCTCTCGGTGTGTGTGGGAGTGTTCTTGGTGGTTCCTTGATTGAACTTGATTACTGTTGATTATTGATTAAGCAATAGATATCAGCCTAGTCAAGGAACAATGAACAATAAACAGAGATCAATCCCCAGTCCCTTCCAGCACTGATGATGTTAGCTAGTTGTATAATGAAATGCCTGCAAGCTCAGAGAGCACCAAGGACTTCTTGACCTACCTTCAGGTGCTTTGCAGAATAGATTGACTCCCTCTTCTTTGGGGCAGTCCCTGAGACACTGGAATGCTGCTATCATGTCATCCCTCGTCCTTCTCTTCATTAGACTAGACATTCCCAATTCCTAGGAGAGATCTGTGTCTACCTCAGTCAGAGCCGTGAGAGTTTGAGGATTGTCCGCAGGATTTTTGCTATTCCTGGCACTGCATTTTTTTGGGACAAAGTCAAAGATAAAACTCCTATTCTCACCCTTACAGTTGGAGAAATTTCCTGACAGTGAGGACAATTAATCAGTGGAACTCCCTGCCTCCAGAAGCTGTGAATGCTCCAACACTGGAAGCTTTGAAGAAGAGACTGGACAACCATTTGTCTGAAATGCCATAGGGCAGTGGTTCTCAACCTGTGGGTCGGGACCCCATTTGGGATCGAACTACCATTTCACGGGGGTCGCCAAACAACGCAGTCCGCCATTTTTTCCCCCCTTTTCCTTAGCTGTGCTACTCCCTTTTATTCTATTGGCTTTTGAAAGCCAATAGAATAGACTCTCTTGAATAGAGTCTACTTCTATTGGCTTTCAAAAGCCAATAGGAATTGTCCAGGCTGTCTCTGCCCTGCTGAGCCCGCCAAAAGTCCCGTTCTGCCAACGGTGCTGCACCAGTTGAGTAGTCCTCGACTTACGACCAGTAGAATAGTCCTCGACTTACGACCAGTTGGGGGTCGCGGCATTAAAAAGGTTGAGAACCACTGCCCTAGGGTTTCCTGCCTGAGCAGGGGGTTGGAGTAGATGACCTCCAAGGTCCCTTCCAACTCTATTATCCTATGTTATCTATGTTCTATGAGTGAGAAGAAGTTGAGAAGTTCTCTGTTTTCTTGATTACAATTCCCAGCATTCAAAGTGCCTTAAAGTCTCCAGATCTTCAATGTTTGATGCAGCTTTAAAAGATGGGAGAATTCTGGAAAGCAAGTAGGCTTTCCATGAGTGTTTTATCTGGAATATCTTTCCATCTTCTAGATCAAGGAACTTGGAGACTGGGAGATCAAACGGTGACGTGTTGCAAGTCCCTTAGAGTTACTTCAACTTGGGCTATGGCCGCAATACATTCCATCTGGGTGGAGAAATGGTGAAATGCTTCCTCGTAATCCAATCAGTCCAAACTAATGTACAGTTTGGTAATTGAAGTTGCCAACACATCTTTCCCTTTGTGTCCTAATGTAACTCCTAAGCACCAAGCCTGGTAAAGAATTCTTTCCTTTGGGAAAAAAATGCTCCCTCTACCCAGATGTCTCCTAACTGGAGGTTTTCCAGAAGAGACTGGACAGCCACTGGTCCAGGATGCTATAGGGTCTTCTACCATGGACCCAGGGGTTGGACTAGAAGACCTCCAATGTCCCTTCCATTCCTATGGTTCGATGTTCTTCTGGTGTGCCTTGTGATCTTCTCTGTGAACTTTGCCAACTTTAGCTCTGAAACGTCTTCACAAAAGAAGAACCTTGGAAGTATATCTCATTTTTCTTTCCAATGCTGCTACAAATGCAATAGAAGGCCGTCTCGTGTTTCTTCTTCCTAATCAGAAAAGGAGCGATTGATTTAAATAAAAAGTTCTTACCGAACTCCGCAAACAAAACAGCTGTCAGTAGAACGGTCACCACCACCACCCTGCCTCTCGTACGGGTCTTCACCATCTTAGATTCCAGTTTGCTGCCCACCGATCTTCAGGCTGTACAGTCCCAATCCTTTGTTCTTCTCCCTTGCAAATGAATTCCCCTTGTGATACACAAATACTGTGCAGTGGGGAAAAAAGTTGTTTTTCAGTCTGGAAGGATTAGATGATCCAAAACCAAACAGACACACCTTCTCTCTTTGTTCCCTAGTCACTCTTGTGCAAAAAACATTGGTTAAGATTTCTACACTGTTCACAAATGATCCGTTCTTTCTGTCCTCATCAACCTCATCATCTATTGCTATTTACCCAATGAATTATCTGATCATGTTTTGCAATTTTGACTATTCGATATTTCTCAAGGATCTTCTAAGGAAACTAAAGATGTTATCGTAATATACAATACAATGTTTTGTAGTTGATGAGTTGAGATTCTATCTGTTCCTGTTGACTCCTGGTACTTTTCAGAGCTTTTGAGATGGCACCAAGTGTAGTAACCTTTAGTAGATTTACTACAACTATCTTTCAATGTATCTGTTCCTGTTGGGTCCTGGTACTTTTCAGAGCTTTTGAGATGGCACCAAGTGTAGTAACCTCTAATAGATTTACTACAACAGTCTTTCAATGTATCTGTTCCTGTTGGGTCCTGGTACGCTTCAGAGTTTTTGAGATGGCACCAAGTGTAGTAACCTCTAGTAGATTTACTACAACTGTCTTCCAATGCATCTGTTCCTGTTGGGTCCTGGTACATTTCAGAGTTTTTGAGATGGCACCAAGTGTAATAACCTCTAGTAGATTTACTACAACTGTCTTTCAATGTATCTGTTCCTGTTGTGTCCTGGTAGTTTTCAGAGTTTTTGAGATGGCACCAAGTGTAGTAACCTCTGGTAGATTTGCTACAACTGTCTTCCAGTGTTTAGTCTATTTTATTTGAAGGTATGTTTCTCCAACAGTTTTTTTCCTTATTTTTTTCTCATTTAACTCTTCTATCTCCAGCTACTATGATGTTAATTATCCACACTTGCTTCCTTGTAACTACAATCATATATGGTTTATTAATGTTTATTGACTGTTTATCAATCTGCACCTGGAAATCCCTTTAGGATCATGTAAAAAAAAGGTTCAATCAATCAATTTCAACTTCTCACAAAGTTGGATTTGATTGATTGACCTTTTTAGTCCCACCCAGTCTACCATTACCACTAAAGCCATGCCCACCCAATGGGCCAGACCCACCCAATGGGCCATGCAGTTTGGGCACTCGGTCTCTAGAAGGTTCACCATCACTACCCTATACTATACCTGTACATTTGTTTTTTCCTGCCTAAGTGTAGAACCTTACTTTTTTCACCCTTGAATTTCATTTTGTAAGATAGCGCCCAGTGTCCAAGTCTGCCCAGATCCTCCTGTATCCTAAGCCTGTCTTCTGGAGTGTTGGCTATTCCTGCCAGCTTGGTGTCGCCTGCAAATTTGATGAGTTCCCCATCTATCCCCTCATCCAAATCATTGATGAAGATGTTGAAGAGTACTGGGCCCAGGACAGAGCCCTGGAACACTCCACTACAAACCCTTTGGTTCTTGATCACTTTTTCCATATTGTGATTCTACCAATTCTTCATTGCTGGTAAGTTATAATTCTAAAATTCCAGTCCAACGGCCACTATGTTGTGTCTTTCCAAATATACCATTTGGTCAATCATCTTACATTGCTATCTTCTTAAAGTATTATTTTTAATCACTAGATAGATCAGTGGTTCTCAACCTGTGGGTCGGGACCCCATTTGGGGTCGAACGACCATTTCACGAGGGTCGCCAAACAAGGCTGTCCACCATTTTTTTCCCCTTTTCTTTGGCCACACCCCTGGTACCTGTGATGTATAAGTGGTTGGGGGTCACCACAACATGGGGAACTGTATTATGGGGTCGCGGCATTAGAAAGGTTGAGAACCACTGAGATAGATAGATGACAAATGGGACTTTTCCAAAGTGCCTGAAGGCAGGACAAGAAGCAGTGGGTGGAAACTAGCCAAAGAGAGAAGCAACCTAGAACTAAGGAGAAACTTCCTGACAGTTAAAACAATTAACCAGTGGAACAACCTGCCTCCAGAAGCGATGAATGCTCCAATACTGGAAGTTTTTAAGAAGAAACTGGACAGCCATTTGTCCAAAATGGTATATGGTTTCCTGCCTGAGCAGGGGGTTGGACTAGATGACCTCCAAGGTCCCTTCCAACTTTATCATTATTATCTATCTATCTATCTATCTATCTATCTATCTACATTTTTAATTGTACCCATTGTACATTTTAACACACACACTCACATACAGCAAAGTATATAAAATACATATATGTGTGTGTTTGTGTGCGTCTATCTATGTATCTATCTATGTATCTATGTATGTATGTATGTATCTATCTATCTATCTATCTATCTCATTGTGCCCATTTACACTTTAATATACACACAAATATATAGTATTTTTGTGTGTTTTATGTGTGTGTTTATCTATCTAATTGTATCTATTGTACACTTTAATACACACACACACACACACATATACATTAAAGTTCACAATGGATACAATTCACACACACACATATCTTAACAACCTCTCTCTCTCTCTCTCTCTCTCTTTCTCTTTCTCTCTCTCTCTGTTTCCCCCTAAGCAAATAAATGGTTGATATATTGCATGCATTCAGCTGGAGTGATTCAGAAGGAATTGCTCAAACAAACCAATCCAGGTATGTCTTATGCTTTGATTCTTCAACTCAAACCACAAGGCATTGCAACCTCAGGTGTGGAGGCCGATTTGCTCAGAGAACTTTCAAAATTCTCGTTGCATGAAGATGTTCTAGCACTTTGCTCCAGGGTAAGTTTTGAGTTTGGGCCAGAATACAAGATGTGGACATAAACATGATCAAACCTCATTTACAAGCCCAAGAAGGCAGCTAGTCACAGCTGGTATCAAACTACCTGGTGGCAAACTTTAGTAAGTAGGTAGACCTAGGTGAAACACAACATTAAAAAAAAAAAAAAACTAAGATCCTGTCCCCAAGGTAATTTTCAGGAGGCAACTGGACTTCTTTGTTTTTCTTTGAAGAAGTTCAAAGCTGAAGAGCCAAAGAAGCTTCTTGGATGAGAAACGAGGTGTCTTCAAAGAAAAACAAGGAAGTCCAGTGACCTCCTGAAAAAGCACTTTTGGGACAACCGTGACCTGGATGACTGAGAATCTCCATAGATATTTAGCTATGCACTTTGGGATGGATGGACCCCTTTTAAATGGTGCGGGAGGATGAACGGATCTCCAGAGAGCATTGCAGGCTACAGGAACCATTTGTGCTTCAGTTTGAGATGCAGACAACACAGACCCATCCCCAACCATTGGCGCTTGTCTTCAACCATGAAGAGGCCCAAGGCAGAAAACATCCTGCAGCCAGGAAGTCTCCACACCCATTTAATAATAATAATAATAGTAGTAATGAAACTCAAATACTTTGGCCACCTAATGAGAAGGAAGGACTCACTGGAAAAGGGCCTAATGCTGGGAAAGATGGAGGGCAAGAGAAGAAGGGGACGACAGAAAATGAGGTGGCTGGATGGAGTCACTGAAGCAGAAGGTGTGAGCTTAAATGGACTCCAGAAGATGGTAGAGGACAGGAAGACCTGGAGGAACGTTGTCCATGGGGTCGTGATGGGTCGGACACGACTTTGCAATTAACAACAACAACAATAGTAGTAGTAGTAAAGTTGGAAGGGACCTTGGAGGTCATCTAGTCCAACCCCCTGCTCAGGCAGGAAACCCTACACCATTTCGGACAAATGGCTGTCCAGTCTCTTCTTAAAAACTTCCAGTGTTGGAGCATTTACCGTTTCTGGAGGCAGGCTGTTCCACTGGTTAATTGTTGTGTCAGGAAATTCCTCCTTAGTTCCAGGTTGCTTCTCTCCTTGATGAGTTTCCACCCATTGCTTCTTGCCCTGCCTTCAGGCGCTTTGGAAAATAGCTTGATTCCCTTTTCTTTATGGCAGCCCCTGAGATATGTACAATAAACTAAATAAATAATATGTACAATAAACTAACTAAATAAAATTCCCTAGGATACTGTAGATTCATGCCTGATCTCCACATTATTTCCTCTTTTTCCCCTTCCAGGGTTTCCCTCAGTGCGAGGGACTATTTAAATACAGATTATTTTTCTGACTCTACCAAGTGCCATGGACGTGACTGACGGTCCAGTGGAACCGAATCAATCAAAAGAGCTATTTTTTTTGTCTTCTCCAACTGGGTCTTCTTCAGCAAGGAAAAAAAGCAACAAGATGACCAATTCTTGCCCCTCAAAGGGCCTCTCCTGTTCTTCAAACAATAAGACGAGGAATCTTAGTTGAGCAATAGACAACTTGGTTACTGGAGAAGCTGGCTCAGATTCTCTTAGCAAGAAAAGGGAGGACAACCTGGCCCCTTTGCGGTCAATTGATGAAAACAATAAAGAAGGATCTAATTTCCAAACAGTTTGAATGAATCATCTGAGACCATTCCAGACAAACCACCTTCTTCTAAACAAAGGTCTCTCTGATGGTTCATTAAACCTGAAAAGCCAAGACTTCATGTGTGTTACAAAAGTTTTTTTTCACTTCTCTGAGATTATCCCATCATCTGACCAGTTTGAGCCTACTTCAACTTTTCCAGCCAACAGCCCAGAGGAGCCTTGGAAAGATCTCCTTGGATATGCCAGCTAGGGAAGATGGGAATTGTGGTCCAAATGCCCCTGGAAGGAGAGAAACCTTTGGACATGTTGGCTAGAGAAGATGGGAATTGTGATCCAAATGCCCCTGGAAGGAGAAAACTCTTTGGACATGTTGGCTAGGGAAGATGGAAATTGTGGTCCAAATGCCCCTGGAGAAAGCTTTGGACATGTTGGCTAAGGAAGATGGGAATTGGGATCGAAACACCCCAGGAAGGAGAGAAATCTTTGGACATGTTGGCGAAGGAAGATGGGAATTGGGATCCAAACACCCCAGGAAAGAGAGAAACCTTTGGACATGCTGTATATATAGCCAAGATATTGTAATGGAGTTTGGCTTGGACAAATGTGCCACACTTACTATCAAACAAGGAAAAATAGTGAAAACTGAAGGAATCAAGATGCCTCACGAAAATAACATTAAGAGTCTGGATGAGGAAGAGTACTACAAATACTTGGGTATCCTTCAAGCTGACAACATCAAGCACACTGAAGTCAAGAAAAAGATTAGAGGGGAATACATCAAGAGAGTGAAGAAGATCTTAAAATCCAAACTCAATGGAGGAAATACCATAAAGGCAATCAACACCTGGGCAATCCCAGTCATTAGGTACACAGCTGGAATAGTGGACTGGACTCAAGCAGAACTAAAAGCAATGGATAGGCAGACCAGAAAAATAATGACAATGAATCATGCCCTTCATCCACGCAGTGACATTGATAGACTTTATCTACCAAGGCAAATAGGTGGGCGTGGAATGCTACAAGTACATCAGATGGTTGAAGAAGAAAAAATGGCTTTGGAAGAATATCTGAAGAACAATGATGAAGATGCACTGAAATTAGTATATCAGGAAGGCTTACTAATTACTGGAGAGACCAAACTGGCCTACAAGAAAGACCAAATGAAGAACAGAATAGAGGCATGGGAAGACAAAGCACTACATGGCCAATACATGAAAAAAATAGCTGGGAAGGCAGATAATAACAAAACCTGGCAATGGCTAAGAGCAGGAAAATTGAAGAAAGAGACCGAGGGACTAATTCTGGCTGCACAAGACCAAGCCTTAAGGACAAATGCATACAAAGTCAAAATTGAGAAGACAGCAAAAGACAGTAAGTGCCGCCTATGCAAAGAAGCTGAAACAGTGGACCACTTGGTAAGCTGTTGCAAGAAGATTGCATAGACTGATTACAAGCAGCAGCATGACAAAGTAGCAACAATGGTGCATTGGAAAAAATATCATTTGCCTGTAAGCAAAAACTGGTGGGATCATAAAATAGAGAAAGTCATAGAAAATGATAAAATTAAACTGCTCTGGGACTTCAGAATTCAAACCGACAAGCACCTGCAACATAACACCCCAGACTTAACAATTGTCGATAAGAAAGACAAAAAAGTCTGGATAGTGGACGTGGCAGTGCCTGGAGATAGTAGAATAGAAGAGAAAGAACTGGAGAAGATAACAAAATACAAAGACCTACAAATAGAAATAGAAAGACTGTGGCAAAAGCAAGCAATGGTAGTACCAATAGTAATAGGCTCCTTAGGTGCAATCCCAAAACAACTGGAGCACCACTTGAACACAATTGGCATTGACAAATTCGCCATTAGTCAATTGCAAAAGGCAGCCTTACTAGGAACTGCTTCCATCCTGTGACAATATCTGTAATACCATCAAACATCCACATCTGCCTATCCCAGGTCCTTGGGAAGGATTCGATAGATAGAGAAAAATGCCAAATCCAGTCTGAACATCTGGCTGACTGTGCGATGATCCATAATAATAATAATAATAATAATAATAATAATAATAATAATAATAATAATAAAGTTGGAAGGGACCTTGGAGGTCATCTAGTCCAACCCCCTGCTCGGGCAGGAAACCCTACACCATTTCAGACAAATGACTGTCCAGTCTCTTCTTAAAAACTTCCAGTGTTGGAGCATTCACCGCTTCTGGAGGCAGGTTGTTCCACTGGTTAATTGTTCTCCCTGTCAGGAAGTTTCTCCTTAGTTCTAGGCTGCTTCTCTCCTTGATTAGTTTCCATCCGTTGCTTCTTGTCCTGCCTTCGGGTGACTTTGGAGAATAGCTTGACTCCCTCTTCTTTGGGGCAGCCCCTGAGATATTGGCAGACTGCTATCATGTCCCCCCTTGTCCTTCTCTTCGTTAAACTAGACATACCCAAATTCTAGCAACCGTTCCTTATATGTTTTAGCCTCCAGTGTCTCTTGGTGATTGGCTGAAAAAAAATCACACAGCTGGTTTTCATGCCTAAGGCAGGACTAGAACTCTCAGGGGGTTGGACTAGATGACCTCCAAGGTCCCTTCCAGCCCCTGCATTCTATGATTCTATTGTGGTCCACATTGCTCCGTGCCGTGGAATTCTCAATCCCCTTTTTAATTATGAAGGCACAACTGTGACTTCTGTTCCAGCCTGGCTTTTCCTGAGAAAATTATCTATGGACAGTGCCGATGGGGCCTGCCTGTCCATCACACCTCATTTCCACTTTGTCAGCTTTCAGAAAAGCACACAAAAATGAAATGGTTACCCGCATCAAATTCCTGGGTGTGCAGCTAACGAACAGGCTGACTTGGTCACTCAACAGTGAGAAACGGGTGAAGCAAGCATAGCAGCACCTGCATTTTCTGCGTCGCACGAGAAAAGCACATCTTCCTTCCCCTGTCCTGACCACTTTCTACAAGGGGACGATTGAGAACATCTTGTCATAAAGCATCACAGTCTGGTTTGGAGGCATCCCTGCTTCAGACAGGAAGGCGGTGCAGAGAGTGGTGAGGACAGCAGGAAAGATCATGGGCAGCTCCCTCCCTCCCATCCAGGACGTAGCACAGAAGCGTTGCTTGAGCAGGGTCCGTAAGATCATCTGAGACACGACACATCCTCTTCACAACCTGTTTTCCTGGTTCCCTTCTGGGAGGAGGCTTCGTGGTATCCGTAGCAGAACATCCAAATTCAGCCAGAGTTTCCTTCCCATACAGCATTAACCTTGTGAACTCTCAATCTTCCTCCTTCCGTTATATATTCAAGATGGACAGTATTTAATATTTATTTGCTACGTATATGTAGGGGTGAAGGTCTATACATATGTTTAAGTGTGTGTCATGTATGTGTTTCACTCTGAGAGCAGGCAACTAAATTTCATTTTTGATGTGAGCCGTTGTGCCCACAGTAAAATAATGACAATAAAGGTTATCTTATCTAAATAAAGAAATAAGTGTTTATTTTCAGGAAGTGGGTTGTGTCCTCATGGGTCCATCAGCAACAGCAGGACAGAGGTTTTGGCAGAAATGCCAAAGACCCAAATTTAATTTTATATTTCATGTGGATGTTTTTTTAGTGTTTGCGTTGGTTCGACTGGGTTTTTTATTGTTTTAAAGTGTTTTTAATATTTCTAACCATAATGTATATATTTTTTTAAAAAAAAACTCTAAGCCTCGCAGAATCCTTGACTGAGAATGGACGACTGTAGAAACTGAATGAATGAGCGCAGGAATGAATAAACAAACAAACAAATAAACAGGGAAGTAGTCTGTGCCCCATCAGAGTTCCAGATCAATCAAGGCTCCGAAAACAAGGGTTACTGCTAACACAGACTTGGAGCACCTTACGACCGTCATATGGTTGCACCTGTCCTCCTGACAGCAGGTTAAGGTGTACAGCGATGGCCAGCTGTTTTTCATGATGGGACAGTGGACTGCACAACCTTTTTGAAGCAGGAATCCAGACAAAGAAGTCGCTAAACAGGAAAGGAAATACACAACAGGTTAAACAAGGCGCCCCTCTGCTCTTTTTCCTTGAGGCCTGAGTTACAGTTAGTCAACTATTCCCCCACCCAGTGGGACAGTGATGTCATCTCCCATTATCCCACAGAAGGGAAACACCTGAATGTGCTGTGTGTGTGTGTGTGTGTGTGTTAAGAGAGGTGAAAAGGTCCCTCCTGTGTCTGTATGGTGGGGCCTTCATGCTGCTCTCCTATAACTGGTGCACTAGAAGAGAATCTTGGGGTCCATGGTGCTCTCCAAAATTGAGGAGGAGGAGAGGAGGGGGGGAGGAGGAGGAGGAGGAGGAGGAGGAGGAGGAGGAGGAGGAGGAGGAAAAAAACTATGGGGTCCTTGGTGTTCTCTTCACCTGGTTGCTTTCTTGCAGACATTTCATTACCAAACTAGGTAACATCATCCGTGCTAGAAGGGAGTGGGGTTTGTGCAGAGGAGGAGGAGGAGGAGGAGGAGGAGGAGGAGGAAAAAAACTATGGGGTCCTTGGTGTTCTCTGAACCTGGTTGCTTTCTTGCAGACATTTCATTACCAAACTAGGTAACATCATCAGTGCTAGAAGGGAGGACTAACTTCACACACGTGTACAGACAGGCCTTTGGTCGTGCGTGCTGCATGCTTACCTGTATACCTTGTGCAGAAATGCTCATGGTGAGAACAATTCTTAATTTTTGTACACCCAGAGTAGGTTGTCTGATTGCAAGCGTAGCATTCCAGCGAAGGAACTGCGTAGGAAAACGGAATGGGGTTGGCATGAGTTCGGGATCCTGAAACCGAAAGTCTTAGGAGGGAAGTGGTGAGCAGACAGTGAAAGGTCTTTCTTTTAGTACAGTTACTTTTTAAACTTCCAGGTAATACTGAAATGACTTATGAGTGGTCCTTGCAACGGTCTCTGTTTTATCCTCCTCCTCCTGGTCTTTGCAAGCCCTGCTCCCTCCTAGCACTGATGATGTTACCTAGTTGGGTAATGAAACACAGTCTGCCTCCTCCTCCCCCTCCTCTTCTCCACAAACCCCACTCCCTTCTAGCACTGATAGCGTTAAGTAGTTGGTAATGAAACGTCTGCAAGAAAACCACCCAGCTCAGAGAGCACCAAGGATTCTACAGTCCTCCTCCTGCTCCTCTCCCCACACCTCACTCCCTTCTAGCACTGATGATGTTACCTAGTTGGGTAAAGAAACATCTGCACAAAAACAACCAAGCTCAGAGAGCACCAAGGACCCATCCTTCTCCTTCTCTTCCTCCTTCTCCTTCTCCTCCTCTTCCTCTTCCTCTTCCTCCTCCTCCTCCTCCTCCTCCTCCTCTCTGGAATCTCAACTTCTTTCTAGCACTGATGATATCACCTATTTGGGTCATGAAAGGTCTGAAAGAAAACCACCAAGCTCAGAGAGCACCAAGGATCCCATAGCCCTCTCCTCCTCCTCCTCCTCCTCCTCCTCCTCCTCCTCTTCTCCACAAACCCCACTCTCTTCTAGCACTGATAGTGTTAAGTAGTTGGTAATGAAACGTCTGCAAGAAAACCACCAAGTTCAGAGAGCACCAAGGACCCCACAGTCCTCCTCCTCCTCCTCTCCCCACACCCCACTCCCTTCTAGCACTGATGATGTTACCTAGTTAGGTAATGAAACATCTGCACAAAAACAACCAAGCTCAGAGAGCACCAAAGACCTCTCCTCCTCCTCCTTCTCCTCCTCCTCCTCCTCTTCCTGCTGCTCCTCTCTGGAAACTCAACTTCTTTCTAGCACTGATGATATTACCTATTGGGGTCATGAAACGTCTGCAGGAAAACCACCAAGCTCAGAGAGCACCAAGGACCCCATAGCCTCCTCCTCCTCCTCCTCCTCCTCCTCCTCTTCCTCCTCCCCATAAACCCCACTCTCTTCTAGCACTGATGATGTTACCTAGTTGGGTCATGAAACATCTGGAAGAAAACAGCTAAGCTCAGAGAGCACCAAAGACCCCACAGTTGTCCTCCTCCTCCTCCCACAAAGAGTACATTTAAGGCCCACGTTCCTGCCACCTAAGCAGGAAAAAAGGGCTCCAGCAATGCTTGTGATCCTGACTTGGACAGAGGGAGAGATGGGACAAAAACGTCAACCAACTTTGCTTCCTCCTTCTTTGTTTTGATGGCTTCCATCCAAAGGTCCTGAAATATTAGGAGCTTGGCAGGACAACAGGTCTTGCAATTGGTTATGAAATCCAGAAAGAGACAAGCCTGAACAGGAACCCTCGAAATACAGGCAGCACCAAGACTGAGTCAACAAATCTTGAAGAAGCACAACAGTTGCATTAAAGAAGCTCACAACGGAACAGAATTAGCCAGCTGACGGAGAATCGGCAAGAAAATCTGAGGTCTCCCATATTATGTTACTTCTCCTGCTATATAAACGTGTGTGTTTGTGTGTGTGAAGTAGAGAGAGAGAGGCGAGTGAGTCACACTCCTGGCAAGAAGAAGAACAGGTCTGCGCAATTTGCGAGTTAATCTTTCTGAAAGTGATTTGATCTTGCGTTCCTTGGGTCTTTTAGCATCAAACTAGGATTAGAATTCTAATTTCACACTCCTAGACCAACACTTTAGCAGCTTACATAGAGAATGGCTGATATACATTGTCCCAGTGTAAATGAAAACCTATCTACAGAGGAAGGTCTGGAGGCACAATAACAGAATGATAGAGCTGGAAGGGACCTTGGAGGTCTTCTAGTCCAACCCCCTGTGCATGGCAGGAGATCCTATACTATTCTGGATTTTCTTTGGGCTTGATGGGAGGGATACACACAGTGGTTCTCAACCTGTGGGTCGGGACCCCATTTGGGGTCGAACGACCATTTCACGGGGGTCGCCAAACAACGCAGTCCGCCATTTCCCCCCCTTTTCCTTAGCTGTGCTACTCCCTTTATTCTATTGGCTTTTGAAAGCCAATAGAATAGACTCTCTTGAATAGAGTCTCATTCTATTGGTTTTCCAAAGCCAATAGGAATTGTCCAGGCTGTCTCTGCCCTGCTGAGCCCGCCAAAAGTCCCAGTCTGCAAACGGTGCTGCACCAGTTGAGTAGTCCTCGACTTACGACCGGTTGAGTAGTCCTCGACTTATGACCGGTTGGGGGTTGCGGCATTAAAAAGGTTGAGAACCACTGTTATAGAAAGAATAACAGAACAGAACAACTGAGTTGGAAGGGACCTTGGAGGTCTTCTAGTCCAACCCCCTGCTCAAAGCAGGAGACCAAATAGAGATTGGGCGAGACCTGGCTTAAAAACAATAACTGTGAGAGGGACCTGGGAGTCCTGGTGGACGATCACTTGACTGTGAGCCAGCCGTGTGCAGCAGCAACCAAAAAAAGCTAATACAATCCTGGGTTGTATAAACAGAGGCATAGAATCAAGATCACGCAAAGTATTAGTACCACTTTATAAAACCCTAGTGTGGAAAGTCACCCCCAAAGAAAGAAATATTTTTGGAAATATTTAAAGAGCAGAATATATTTTCCTCAAGGATTTTAAAAGCAGAAACCAACCCCACCCCCCAAGTCTCTCTGTCTGTAGAATTGCAGATGTGATAATCTTGTCAGAAAGACTGGAGTCAGGAAACCGAGATTAGGAAGAAAGATCCCTAGAATCAACACACCAAAAATCTAAGAGTCATCAGCCACAGTGCCAGGGAAGCAGGATATGACCCTTGGGACATAATAGGATTAACCTACCACCATCAGAATACCAGAAAGGCACACTCAGACTCAGGTCAAAGTTCATGCCACAGGAACAACTCCAAACAAAAGGCTCAAGGAGGTATAAAAACCCACTCCCTACATGTGCTCACTCTCTTTTCTTTCAGAGCCATCTTTCCATCTGGCTCTCCTCTTCAATAAACTGCAACCTTCTTTCTAAAGCAGTCACCATGTTGTTTATTCCCGGCTTGGACTGAACCATGATGCAAACTTTTACTTCAACACTAGAGAGGCAACACCTGGAATACCTCAAACAATTTTGGTCACTGTACTACAAAAAAGATGTTGAGACTTTGGAAAAAGTTCAGAGAAGAGCAACTAAGATGATCAAAGGCCTGGAGACTAAAATATACAAAGAACGGCTGCAGGACTTGGGTTTGGCTAGCCTAAAGAAAAGAAGAAATAGGAGAGACATGATAGCAGTGTTCCAGTATCTGCCACAAAGAAGAGGAGGTCAAGTTATTCTCCAAAGCACCAGAGAGAAGGACGAGAAACAATGGTTGGAAACTGATCAAAGAGAGAAGCAACCTGGAATTAAGGAGAAACTTCTTAACAGTGAGGACAATTAACCAGTGGAACAGCTTGCCTCCAGAAATCGTGGGTACTCCATCACTGGAGATTTTTAAGAAGAGACTAGACAGTCACTTGTCTGAAATGGTATAAGTTCTCCTGCTTGAGCAGAGGGTTGGACTAGAAGACCTCCAAGATCCCTTCCAGCTCTATTCTATTCTATTCTTCCTTGGTTTTTCCTTGAAGAGCTGAAGAAGGTCCACAGATGAGAGGCAAAATGTCTTCAAGGAAAACCGAAGAAAGTCCAGTTGCCTTTTGAAAAAGCACCTTGGAGACACTCAACATAAAGTAGGATGTCACTTTGCAGGATTGCTATAGAGAGATCCTTCAGAAAGAAGGAAGAAAAATTCAAGAAGAGACTGGACAACCATTGGACCAAGATGATATAAGGTCCCATTCTCCTGAGGCAGCACACTGGATGGATAATCAAAGGAAATGAATTTTGCTTTGCTTTTTTATTTTATCATTTGAAATAGTACTACCTCTTTATATTACTTTTGTAAGATCACATTTGAAACACCGCATACAGTTTTGGTTGCCACAATACAAAAAAAGATATTGAGACTCTACAAAGAGCGGAGGGAAGAGCAACAAAGACGATCAGGGGATGGGAGGCTAAAACATATAAAAAACGGTTGCAGGAATTGGGTATGTCTACTTTAATGAAAAGAAGGATGAGGGGTGACACGTAAGTATGGAGCTGCTCTTCGTAAAGAGATCTCTTGAGCCCTTAGATTCAAATCTACAGAGTAGCAGATAAGACCATTGTCAGGTCTGCCATCAGATCTGTCAGCTGCCCCAGAACTGGATGCTGTTGTTGGTTTTGCTCATCATTCAACCTTCTTTCCTAAGCAGCCAGCCTCCATTTTATTTACTCCCAGCTTGGAACCAGACCTGATTTTTCTTCTTACAGCTCTAACCACATGGCTTCAGTAAAAGTATCCCTTTCACTACAAATGGAGTCGAGGTTCTTTCTTTCCTGAATATCCAAGCTGGGATAGGCCTGACAATCATATCAAATCAAACACTTGGACAATGAAATCAAGTATGGTAGCTGTCTAACTAGAAAGTTACAGAGCCCAGCTACTTGAGGTTCAGAAAGCTCCATCTAGGACAGGTTGCTATTAGCCATTCATGCAAGGACTATTACATCCAGATGTTTCTCAAATGACACATGCTTCAGCCCTGAGGCGTCTGGGCTCAGATTTACACAACTACCAATTTGAACGCATTTTTTTTTTTTAATACGAATGAGTAAATGACACAAGAGGAGCTCAAAACATCACAGTATTTATGCTTAAGGCCTATGCAATCTAGACTGCCAAATTGTGGAGAAGATACAAGGAGGAACTATCTGAAGTCCAACCATATGTAGTCAGGGGTTTGTGCCTATTTTTAATTTATGTGGGGACTACGCAGATATAGGCCATCTGTTCCAAATCTGCAGAACATCCATCTTAGTGAATGAGGTAGATGTATTTTGCTTTCTACATGCGAATATGTTTGCTTGTTTGTTTACAGCCAATAGCCAACAAACAAGGCTTTGCAAATACAGATATTCCTCAACTTACAAACATAATTGAGGCTGTCAATTACAGTTATAAGTTTGCTTTCACAGTTAAGGTAGGACTAGAACTCACCATCTCCTGGTGATTGGCCCACCCAGCTGGCTTTCATGGCTAAGCTGAGACTAGAACTCATAGTCTCCTGGTGATTGGCCCAAAGTCACCCAGCTGGCTTTCATGTCTAAAGTGGGTTTAGAACTCACCATCTCTTGCTGATTGGTCCAAAGTCACTTAGCAAGCTTTCATGGCTAAGGGGAGACTAAAACTCACAGTCTCCTGGTGATTGGCCCAAAGTCAACCAATCGGCTCTCATGGCTAAGGGGAGACTAGAACTCATGGTCTCTTGGTGATTAGCCCAAAGTCACCAGGTTAGCTTTCATGCCTAAAACAAGATTAGAACTCACTGTTTCCTGATGATTGGGCCAAAGTCACCTAGCCAGCTTTCATGCCTAAAGTGGGACTAGAATTCACCATCTCCTGGTGGTTGGGCCAAAGTCACCTAGCCAGCTTTCATGCCTAAAGTGGGACTAGAATTCACCATCTCCCGGTGATTGGGCTAAAATCAGCCAGTTGACTTCCATGCCTAAGGGAAGACTAGAACTCACCATCTCCCACTTTCTAGCTTGAAGCCTTGACCACTAGCTCAGGGGTAGGCAACCTTGGCTCTTTTATGACTTGTAGACTTCACCTCCCAGAATTCCTGAGCCAACCATGCTGAGGGGAAAGGGAGAGGTTTCCATGCTGAGCCATGCTGGCTCAGGAATTCTGGGAGTTGAGGTCCATGAGTCATGAAGGGGCCATAGTTCCCTCATGCTGGCTCAGGAATTCTGGGAGTTGAAGTTCACAAGTCATAAAGCGGCCTAAGCCTAGGCTAGAGGTAGGCCACCTTGGCTCTTTTATGACTGGTGGACTTCAACTCCCAGAATTCCTGAGTCAGCCATGCTAGGGGAAAGGGAGAGGTTTCCATGCTGAACCATGCTGGCTCAGGAATTCTGGGAGTTGAAGTCCATGAGTCATGAAGGGGCCATAGTTCCCTCATGCTGGCTCAGGAATTCTGGGAGTTGAAGTTCACAAGTCATAAAGCGGCCTAAGCCTAGGCTAGCGGTAGGCCACCTTGGCTCTTTTATGACTGGTGGACTTCAACTCCCAGAATTCCTGAGCCAGCCATGCTGAGGGGAAAGGGAGAGGTTTCCAAGCTGAGCCATGCTGGCTCAGGAATTCTGGGAGTTGAGGTCCATGAGTCATGAAGGGGCCATAGTTCCCTCATGCTGGCTCAGGAATTCTGGGAGTTGAAGTTCACAAGTCATAAAGCGGCCTAAGCCTAGGCTAGAGGTAGGCCACCTTGGCTCTTTTATGACTGGTGGACTTCAACTCCCAGAATTCCTGAGTCAGCCATGCTAGGGGAAAGGGAGAGGTTTCCATGCTGAACCATGCTGGCTCAGGAATTCTGGGAGTTGAAGTCCATGAGTCATGAAGGGGCCATAGTTCCCTCATGCTGGCTCAGGAATTCTGGGAGTTGAAGTTCACAAGTCATAAAGCGGCCTAAGCCTAGGCTAGAGGTAGGCCACCTTGGCTCTTTTATGACTGGTGGACTTCAACTCCCAGAATTCCTGAGTCAGCCATGCTAGGGGAAAGGGAGAGGTTTCCATGCTGAACCATGCTGGCTCAGGAATTCTGGGAGTTGAAGTCCATGAGTCATGAAGGGGCCATAGTTCCCTCATGCTGGCTCAGGAATTCTGGGAGTTGAAGTTCACAAGTCATAAAGCGGCCTAAGCCTAGGCTAGCGGTAGGCCACCTTGGCTCTTTTATGACTGGTGGACTTCAACTCCCAGAATTCCTGAGCCAGCCATGCTGAGGGGAAAGGGAGAGGTTTCCAAGCTGAGCCATGCTGGCTCAGGAATTCTGGGAGTTGAAGTCCATGAGTCATGAAGGGGCCAAGGTTGCCTAGCCCTGCACTAGTTCAAACTGGTTCTTCTTATTCAGCATCCCGAAAGGGGGAAAAAAAATTATGACTGCCCACCGTACCAAAGCTGCTCACCTTTCTTGACGTGCAAGATAATGGTCAACAAGACAACCAGAAGATGTCTCTTCATTCCTTTCCGAGCTTCATCCACCACCACGAAGCCGCCAGGTTTCAAGGTCCCCTTTTGGTTTTGGTGCAGAAAAGCATTGGGTCACTACGGGACCTTAAGAAAGGCCTCTTTTCATACCCAAGGAACTGAGACAAAAGAGAAACCGTGTTGTTCAGCCAAGGAGATAAATAGGGAGGTGCCCATTTGAGTGTAGGAGACCATGCTAAAGCCTTTGCTTTGCAGGAAAGCTCCTTCAGATGTTGGAAGAATTTTAATGTGGGGAGGAATCGGGAAAAAAAAACTGTTGTGTGCATAACACAAAGGTGTTTTTTTCCAAAAGACAACGGGACTTTCTTGGGGTTAGGCTACAGCATATAAGGAACGGCTGCTGGAATTGGATATGTCTACTTTAATGACTAGAAGGACGAGGAGGGACATGATAACCGTGTTCCAGTATCTCAGGGGCTGCCCCAAAGAAGAGGGAATCAAGCTATTTTCCAAAGCGCCTGAAGGCAGGACAAGAAGCCATGGATAGAAACTGATCAAGGAGAGAAGCAACCTAGAACTAAGGAGAAACTTCCTGACAGAACAATTAACCAGTGGAACAATCTGCCTCCAGAAGTGGTGAATGCTCCAACACTGGAAGTTTTTAAGAAGAGACTGGTCAGCCATTTGTCCGAAATTCTATAGGGATTCCTGCTTGAGCAGGGGGTTGGACTAGATGACCTCCAACAATGATGTTCAGACTGGATTTGGCATTTTTGTCTACCTATCGAGTCCTTACCAAGGACCTGGGATAGGCATTATTATTACTATTATTATTATTAATAATAATAAAAAGTCCATTTGCGTTTTGAAAAACACTGTTTGCGAAAACCACAATCTGGATGACTGAGAATCTCCAAAGACAAATGGGTGAGATGGAAAAAGTGGTCCCACCCCATAGACCAGCCCGGTTCTTCTCCTCCAATATCTCCATCCCTGGAAAAACTACAAGCAGATTAATTTTCAAAGAAGAGCAAAACCCACTTTGATTATATCTCCTTTTCCAACTTGCACCTCGCGGGACCACATGTTCAAAGAGGGACTTCAGAAATTGCAGGAGAACAGCTCATCCAACAGGAGGAAAATAGCACCATCTAACGTCCACCTTGGTATTTCCACCATTACCCTAATTGTTCTCTTGCCTTGAGTTATTGGATTAATAGAGCTCTAGGTTTTCCTACTCGGGCTTGTAGTTGTTCAACAGGTCTGACAATCTTTAAGGGGTGAGGAGAGAACAAAGATCCCATCTTTCTCCCTTTTATCCTCAGAGGCTAAAACATACAAGGAACAGTTGCTGGAATTGGGTATGTCTAGTTCAATGAAGAGAAGGATGAGGGAGGGACAGTATTCCAGTACCTCAGGGGCTGCCCCAAAGAAGAGGGAGTCAAGCTATTCTCCAAAACACTTCAAGGCAGGACAAGAAGCAACAGATGGAAACTAATCAAGGAGAGAAGCAACCTAGAACTAAGGAGAAATGTCCTGAAGTGTGAGAACAATTAATCAGTGGAACAACCTGCCTCCAGAAGTTGTGAGTGCTCCAACCCTGGAGGTTTTTAAGAAGAGATTGGACAACTATTTGTCTGAAATGGTATAGAGTTTCCTGCCTGAGCAGGGGGTTGGACTAGAAGACCTCCAAGGTCCCTTCCAACACTTTTCTTCGGTTATATGTGTTTCACTTTGAGAGCGGGCAACTAAATTTCATTTTTGATGTGTGCCGTTGTGCCCACAGTAAAAAAATGACAATAAAGCTTAGCTTAGCTTAGCTTAGTTTAGCTTAGCTTAGTTTAGCTTAGTTTAGCTTAGCTTTATCTTATCTCATCTCAGCTCAGCTCAGCTCAGCTCAGTTCAGCTTATTTTAGCTTATTTTAGCTTAGCTTAGCTTAGCTTAGTTTATTCCTTCTGGAAATATGGCTATCCAATCTTTTCTAGACATCCTCCAGTGATGGACACCCACAACTCCTGAAGGCAGGTTGTTCCACTGATTAACTGTTCTCACTGTCAGGAAATTTCTCCTTAGTTCTAGGTTGCTTCTCTTCTTGTTTAGTTTCCATCCGTTGCTTCTTGTCCCAACGGCTTTAAACCTAACTTGGAGTTCCTTCTTTAAAGCACAAGAAGGACACTGAAGTACTGGGGAGAATGCAGAAGGGACAGGCAGGCCAAACCTTACGAAGAACAGTGAAAATTGGGTACATTAAGCATAAAGAAGAGAAGGTTAAGGGGAGACATGACAGCAATCTTCCAAAATTTGAAAGCTTGCCAAAGAGAAGAGGAACTGAGTTCATTCTCCACAGATAAGACAAGAAACAATGGATGGAAGCGTAATGAGAAGATATCCAAACTCAAACTACGGAGGAATTTCTGGAGCATGATTAGGAAATTAGGACATTGAATTACTAGTGGAAATGCTTGCCTCTTGAACTCCCAGAAATAACAGGGGAGATTTTTAAACCAAGGTTGGACAACCATGAATCTAAGATGGTTAGAAGATGCTTCCCCTGGACAGGGGGTTGGTCTGGACAGGTCCCAACAGGCAATCAACCTACAATGTTCCAGTCCTATGTTTCTATGGTAAATTTAAAAGAAACCTGAAAACTGAGTTTTGTTAAGGTCAGCTTACTGTATTTTTTTTATTTTGCTTTCTTGTTACCATTTGTTCTTTCAATCAATGGAACAATGGTTACATTGTTGATGCATTGATTTATAAATTTCGGCAGTCTGTGAATATAACCGTGCAGTTAAGCATGTGTCTCAGCATTGCGATGTGGCTAAATCCATGGCCAGTTACCCCTCAGCCCCAACTCCAGGGCGATTGTCCCTTACCTGCTTCTCAGCTGCACCTGTGCCTTGCTCAAATAGAGCCCCTTAATATATTCTCGCCGTCGTGCCAAGCCTTTTTGACAGGTGTACAGCCTGCAAACTGCCATGGAAGAGGCTATTGTTGAACGTTTAGCATTCCGTTGGAGTCAGAAGTATTCAGAGTCTTCTGATTGGTGATCTTCCCAGTCAAGGAACTATGGACTCGGGCTCAGAATATCCAGGAACCGATCCCATTGGATTTATGGGAGATAATATGGATCAGAAACATTAAATTTACACAGGCTCAAAATTTAAGAGAAAATTTTTTATAAAATGTTTTATAGGTGGCACTTGGATCCTAAAATGTTATCTTGTATGTACCCCAACTTACAGCCCAAATGTTGGAGGTGTGGTAGTTTTGATGCAACATTTTTTCATATTTGGTGGACTTGTAAAAATATTAAGGCTTTTTGGATCATGATTTGGTGGAACATTCAAAATATTTTCAAAAGGAAGATAAAGTTTACTCCTCAACTATTTTCATTAGGGATTTTTGAGGATTTTGATGTTAAAGATACTGTTTTAATGTTGAATTTAATTACAGCAACAAGGTTATTGATAGGTCAATACTGGAAGAAAGATTCGTTGCCTACATTAGAAGAATGGACATTTAAGGTTTCTAACTTAGCAGAAATGGCTAAAATTTCTGCTTATTTAAAGGATCATACACAAGAAAGATATATTATGGTATGGAGAAGATGGATAGATTATATTAAGATTAAATATGGAACTGAAAAGTTCCACTTATTTTATGATTAAATAATAAGTATTATTAATAATATTTAAATTAATTTTTTTATTATTATTATATAATAATTGATTATAAACTGATTTGTTTATGATATGTTATTAAGGTTTAATGGGAGTTAAGGTTTAAGAATGATTTTAATTGTTGTATAAATTGTTAAACTTGTTTAGCTTATGATTAATTTATTTGTTAACTTAGTTAGTTATTATGTTTAATACGTTTGAAATACCCTGTATTTGGATCCGGGAAATTGGGGGGGTGGGGGTTGGGGGGAGGGTAAATGGGTTTATTTTGTAATTTTTGATAAAACTTTTTAAATTAAAAAAAAAAGGAATTATGGACTCCATCAACGTATCTCCACCATGGCAACTTGAAGACACAAGGACTTCAAGTGCCAGAATCCCCCAGTCAGCAAAGCTCTGGGCTTCTAGCCCGGGCACACAACCAAGCCTTGTGAAAATTCAACAGAGTTGAGGTCATCCTGATCTCTGAAGGGAGAATATTCCAGAAGAGAGAGACTACACCAGAGAACGTGTTATTTCCTAGCTCCTGCAGGCAACATTCCTTGGCTGAGGACCCATAAGATGTACCCCCTACTAGACCAGGGGTAGGCAACTAGATGGGAGAAATGACAGGAAGAAAACTATCCAGAAGATTCAGTATACTTTTATCACATGGGGAAATGTTCACCAATGGCTAGAAAAACAAGCTGGAGAGAAAGGAATCTGATATGTACTATGTAACATTAAATATGTAATACTAATAATAGTAGTAAAGTTGGAAGGGACCTTGGAGGCCATCTAGTCCAACCCCCTGCTCAGGCAGGAAACCCTACACCATTTCAGATAAATGGCTGTCCAGTCTCTTCTTAAAAACTTCCAGCATTGGAGCATTTACTGCTTCTGGAGGCAGGTAGTTCCACTGGTTAATTGTTCTCACTGTCAGGAAGTTTCTCCTTAGTTCTAGGTTGCTTCTCTCCTTGATTAGTTTCCACCCGTTGCTTCTTGTCCTGCCTTTAGGTGCTTTGGAAAATAGCTTGACTCCCTCTTCTTTGGGGCAGCCCCTGAGATGTTGAGACACTGCTATCATGTCCCCCCTTGTCCTTCTCTTCGTTAAACTAGACATACTCAATTCTAGCAACCGTTCTTCATAGGTTTTAGCCTCCAGTCCCCTAATCATCTTTGTTGCTCTTCTCTGTACTCTTTCTCAACTTCTTTTTTACATCTTGTTGAGCAAAACTGGATGCAGGATTCCAAGTGTGGCCTTACCTAGGCATTGTAGAGTGGTATTAATACTTCATGTGCTCTTGATTCTATCCCTCTGTTCATGCAGCCTAGCACTGTGTTGGCCTTTTTGGCAGCTGCAGCACACGGCTGGCTCATATTTAGGTGATTGTCTACCCCCTATACTATACCTGTGCATTTGGTTTTTCTTGCCTAAATGTAGAACCTTGCTTTTTTCACCCTTGAATTTCCTTTTGTTAGTTAGTGCCCAGTGTTCAAGTCTGTCCAGATCCTTCTGTATCTTAAGCCTGTCTTCTGGAGTGTTGGCTATTCCTGCCAGCTTGGTGTATTAGTATTAGTAGGAAGAAGACCACCGGGTGAAGATGTGAGAAATATATTGTTAACTGATATATTGAGTATGAAAATATAGAAACTATGACTGATTACTTTTTAAGCACATGGATCCAGACAACATGCTGTTTGCTAAGTGTTAAAGAATGTTAAAATATAATTAAAAAAACCTATCCCATGGGTAACCTGGCTCATGAATGGCTTTAAAGGGGATAACCAGCACTTTGAATTATACCTGGAAACATACTGGCAATCCATACAGCTCATGAGAAACTCAGGAGAGTCAGTTTAAGCGAGTGGTTAAGACACCAGGCTAGAAAGCAGGTGACGGTGAGTTATAGTCCCGCCTGGGACATGGAAGCCAGCTGGGTGTCTTTGGGCCAATCACCAGGAGATTGTGAGTTCTAGTCCCAGCTTAGCCATGAAAGCCAGCTGGGTGTCTTTGGGCGAATCACCAGGAGATTGGGAGTTCTAGTCCCAGCTTAGCCATGAAAGCCAGCTGGGTGTCTTTGGGCGAATCACCAGGAGATTGGGAGTTCTAGTCCCAGCTTAGCCATGAAAGCCAGCTGGGTGTCTTTGGGCCAATCACCAGGAGATTGTGAGTTCTAGTCCCAGCTTAGCCATGAAAGCCAGCTGGGTGTCTTTGGGCGAATCACCAGGAGATTGGGAGTTCTAGTCCCAGCTTAACCATGAAAGCCAGCTGGGTGTCTTTGGGCCAATCATCAGGAGATTGTGAGTTCTAGTCCCAGCTTAGCCATGAAAGCCAATTGAGTGTCTTTGGGCCAATCACCAGGAGATTGGGAGTTCTAGTCCCAGCTTAGCCATGAAAGCCAGCTGGGTGTCTTTGGGCCAATCACCAGGAGATTGTGAGTTCTAGTCCCAGCTTAGCCATGAAAGCCAGCTGGGTGTCTTTGGGCCAATCACCAGGAGACGGTGAGTTCTAGTCCCAGCTTAGCCATGAAAGCCAGCTGGGTGACTTTGGGCCAGTCACTCCCTCTCAGTCCAGCTCACCTCACAAGGTTGCTGTTGTGAGGATAACAGGAAGAAGGTGCTGGATACGTTCCCTACCTTGAATTATTTGTAATAATAATAAAGGCGGGATACAAATCGATAAAATACAGTAGTCCTCAAATTACGACCCGCAATTTTTCTTGCTAAGTGAAACATTTGCTCAGTGGGTTTCGCCCCATTTTACAACCTTTCTTGCCACAGTCAAGTGATTCACTGCAGTGGTTCAGTTAGTAACAGGGTTGTTAAGTGAATCTAGCTTCCCCGTTGTCTTTGCTTATCAGGTCGCAAAAGGGGGATCATGTGACCCCTGAGACGCTGCGACCGTCATAAATATGAGTCAGTTGCCAAATGTCTGAATTTTGATCATGTGACCATGGGGATGCTACGATGGTCATTAAGTGAGAAAACCGGTCATAAGTCACTTTTTTCAGTGCTGTTGTAACTTTGACTGGTCCCTAAATGAACGGCTGTAAAATAAGAATACAGTAGTAGCGTGGCATGTGTCGAATACCTTTGCTAGCCACGCCACTGTACACTGCATAAGTTGAAACTTCTGAATGCTCTCCAAGGTCAGCCCCATGTATATTGCAGTAGTCTAGACCAGTGGTTCTTAACCTTTTTGAACGAATCGCCCCCTTGAGCCAATGAGGAAGTTGTCATCGCCCCCCTCCCCCAACGTAACCTCTCAATCACAACATAGGAAATAATTCTTCGATTTATGCAAACCCTTTTTTTGTTTTCTTTAAAATTGTCATCAGGACGTATCAATGCAAATAATTTATTTCCAGTCTTTTCCCCATATCTCCCATATTCTGGCCAATGGCGCGCCACTGTATGGGTAGAGGCTGCTGCGCAACGCGCATGAAGATAAGCGATGCGTCTTCACATATGTACGGCGTTCTGTACTGAAGCTAGCTGGAGGAACATTTGAAAACACAATTCAATCCACTAAGAGCGAGCGATCTGATGTTTTTGTACGACAGATATACAGCGATTCACTGTACGAAAAAGGCTCAAAAGTGTCCCCAAAACATCTCGCTTCATCGCCCCAATATCACCCCCTTTTCGTTCCTTCGCCCCCCTGAAAAATGAAATCGCCCCCGGGGGGCAATATTGCCCAGGTTAAGAACCACTGGTCTAGACAACCAGTCACAAGAGGATTGATGGCGAGGGAGCAAAGCTTTTCTATCCTCTACCATATCACATATATTGTCCCTCCACCCACCGGTTGTGCACACGAGCAGTCCACAAAGATCTTTCCCTTCCCCACCATCCAGTCAGAGCTGAAGAAAGAAGTTTCTTGGATGAGAAGCCCAATGTCTTCAAAGAAAAACAAGACAGTCCAGTTGCCTCCCCCTTGGGACGTCCATCACTGGAGGTTCTCAAAAATAGACTGGATAAACATTTGACCAGCAGGGTGTAAGATCTCCTAGCTCAGCTGTTCTCAACCTGTGGGTCGCGACCCCATTTGGGGTCGAACGACCATTTCATGGGGGTCGCCAAACAACGCAGTCCGCCATTTTTCCCCCCTTTTCCTTAGCTGTGCTACTCCCTTTTATTCTCTTGAATAGAGTCTAATTCTATTGGCTTTCGAAAGCCAATAGGAATTGTCCAGGCTGTCTCTGCCCTGCTGAGCCCGCCAAAAGTCCCATTCTGCAAACAGTGCTGCAAGTTGTCTGCAGCGAAGGCGAGCTGTCTGGAAGTTTCCACCCCTCCCTGCTGAGCAACTACTAAAAATGGAAGTAAAAGAGGGCCAGGGGTGGGAGGTGGGAGGCCGGCGGGCGCAGGGAGGGTTGCTGGCGCACGTGGGGCCCGGCGGGTGCCTTACCTCCCTTGGGCTGGGCCAGCTGGTGACCCAGCCAGTAGTCACCCTGTGCCGTCTCTGCTGCTTGCCAGCTACACCTCGGCCTGCACAGGGGGTGGCATCATGCATGCGCAGCGCTCCTGGGCAGGGAAAGTCCTCAACTTACGACCGGTTGGGTAGTCCTCAACTTATGACCAGTTGGGTGTCACGGTTTTAAAAAGGTTAAGAACCACTGTCCTAGCTTGAGCAAGGGGTTGGACAAGAAGACCACCAAGGTCCGTTCCAGCCCTATGGTCCTATGTAACTGTGTCTCATTTGATTTTTGACGGGGCTGAACCGGGAACAGGCCCTCCGATAAAAAAAAATCGAATAAACAGCACCCTAAGTAAAATGCGGTCCTGAAAAATCATAATGGGACACGGCGAGGAAAGGAAGGAGAAACGAGAAAGGGAATGGTTATGAATCAAAATGTTTATTCCATTCAAAAAGCCCACGGCGCCGCCCCACAATCGTGCTTAGTGTAAAATGTAATATATTTTAACGAGTTCAAATGTTCACAGAGTGAATGTAACAGACGAAGCGCATTTGCAAAACAGACCTTCATCCAAAGCTGCATCTTCTCACCCAAGCAAAAACATTTTAAGGCCTCTGTAATGATTTCAAACTTTGCCACAGAGTAGTATTTGAGCAGTATTTCTAGATCTCATTGATGTTAAGATGTATGGACTTCAAGTCCCAGAATTCCCCAGCCAGCGTAGCTCCATGGAGGAATTCTGGGAGTTGAAGTCCACACAGCTTAAAAAAGCTGACTTGAGAAGTTGTGGCCCAAAAGCTTCTCTCTCTCTCTCTCTCTTTTTTTTTTTTTTTGGCTATGCTTCCATCTCCCGACAACACCAAGCAATGCTAGAAAACAACCCCCCCCCAAAAGAAAGAAAAGAATCACCATAAATCTAGTAAAATCTCAGATTAAAAAAAAGAACAGTCGAATGGCATTCTCAAGAAACAATTTCTGGACCACGTTCGGCCACTCGATGCCGCCGGAGGAGATGCATCTCCATCACAGCCTGGGTCCAAAGAGATAGAAGAAACTGGCAAGGATAGCCAAGGCCAACAGCAGGTGGTTGATACGGATGCTGTTGGCCCCGCTGATATTGCACAAGAACGAGGAACAGCAGTGGATCGACATGGCCGCGATGCCAATATTGACCCCGACTTCGGGGCAAACCGGCACACAGCCCTTGCTGATTGACTGTGAAGAATATCCACCTGGCCGGAAGAGAAACAAAAATAAATAAATAGGATGTTTATGAAAGAGCAGAAGACATTTCTGGACTTTCTGAGAGTTAAACACAACAATAGGTTTTTAACAGAGAGCTTTCAGGTTTAGCCTCGTGGTCAGTGATGGGATTCAGCCGGTTCACAACAGTTCGGCAGAACCGGTAGCTAATTTTTGTTGAGTTCGGAGAACCGGCTGAGAACCGGGCCTAGAACAGTCCGACGGAAATGCAGGGATGCCACTTCCGGAAGTCGGTTCTAGGCCTCAGACGCCCAGGCCTGCATCCACCCAGAGAACCAGTTGTTCAGGGATTTGAATCCCACCAATTCAAATTTGAATTGAATTTGAATCCTCCCAAATGGGTCGGGACCCCATTTGGGGTCGAACGACCATTTCATGGGGGTCGCCAAACAACGCAGTCCACCATTTTTTCCCCCTTTTCCTTAGCTGTGCTACTCCCTTTTATTCTATTGGCTTTTGAAAGCCAATAGAATAGACTCTCTTGAATAGAGTCTCATTCTATTGGTTTTCCAAAGCCAATAGGAATTGTCCAGGCTGTCTCTGCCCTGCTGAGCCCGCCAAAAGTCCCATTCTGCAAAAGGTGCTGCACCAGTTGAGTAGTCCTCGACTTACGACCGGTTGAGTAGTCCTTGACTTACGACCGGTTGGGGCATCGCGGCATTAAAAAGGTTGAGAACCACTGAACTAATAAGTAGCCCTCAACATGCAGTCCCAACTGAGGCTAAAAGTTCCGTCGGCTTAAGCAAGACAGCTGTTAAAGGGGGTTTTGCCCCATTCTATGACCGTTCTTAGAAGAGTTGTTACGCGAATGACTCCAGTTCTTACATTAGTAACACAGTGGTTAAGTGAATTTGACTTCCTCACTGACTTTGCTTTCCAGAAAGTCACAAAAGGGGATTGCGTGACCCCCCCAGGACACTGCAACCGTCATTATTTTTTTATTTATGAGACTTATATACCGCTTTAAGTGCAAGCACTCTCTAAGTGGTGTACACCAGTAAGCAATGTATATATATATATATATATTTACATTACCCCCAACAATCTGGGTCCTCATTTTACCTACCGCGGAAGGATGGAAGGCTGAGTCAACCTTGAGCCGGTGAGATTTGAACCGCTGACCTGCTGAACACAGTCAGCTAAAGTGGCCTGCAGTACTGCACTCTAACTGCTGCGCCACCTCGGCTCTTGGTCATAAACATGAGCCAGTGGCCAAGCATCTGAATTTTGATCTTGTCAGTTTTCTCCCATTTTACGACCTTTCTCACCACAGTGGTTAAGTGAATCTGGCTTCCCCATAGACTTTGCTTGTCAGAAGGTGGCAAAAAAGGGACCAGGTGACAATGGGACGTGTGTATTTACACTGAGGAGAGCAAAAAGATTTGGGGAAAAAAAAATACAACGTCCCTCAGTTGCAGGTATGATCTAACACAGCATTCCCCAATCTTTCTGGGTTGGTGGCCTGGCGTGAGGGGAAGAAAGAGAGGATTGTTTTGTGCGAAGGGCAGGTGCCCGTGCACTTCGTTGGTGTGAGCAGTGGACGCGCGCAAGTGGGGCTGCGAGCACTAGTGCCCATCACAAATGCAAGCGTGGCTGCAAGGGACAGCACCTGCCCACCACTCATGTGGCCTGGTTGCAAATAGGCCACGGCCCGGCAGTGGGCCATAGCACACAGGCTAGGGAATCCCGATCTACCAGGCCAGCGTCTGGAGGAAGTGATATGGTCCTCCTGCCATTTCACCAGGCCAAAGTGAACGTACCAATCCCAGCACCGGTATACGTGGTGGCGCAGTAGTTGTCCTCATCGGAACAGACCTGCATCCTCCAGCAGCCCCAGTTCGATTCGACCCCGTCGCACGACCAGCAGACCAGTGAGTAAACTGGAAGAAAAGATTTCAGAAAGGTGAGATGTGCAGTTAATTTATTTTAACTTGCTTTATTTTTATCCCGTCTTTATTATATTTATAAGTAACTCAAGGTGGTGAACATTGCTAATACTCCTTCCTTCTCCTATTTTCCCTATAAACACCCTGGGAGGTGGGCTGGGCAGAGAGAGAGATGGACTGGCCCAAAGTCATCCACGTTCCTTTAATAGCTAAGGTAGGATAAGAACTCACAGCCACCTGGTGTTTGGCCCAAAGTCACCCAGCTGGCTTAAGGCAGGACTAGAACTCACCACCTCCTAGGAATTGGCCCAGAATCACCCAGCCGGTTGTCATGAATAAGACGGGACTAGAACTCACCACCTCGTGGTGATTGGTCTAGGACCCAACTAGCTTTCATGTTTAAGGTGGGACAAGAACTCACTGTCTCCTCTAAAAACCAACTGGCTTTCATTTCAGGCATGAAAACCAGCCAGAGGTGCTGCACCAGTTGAGTAGTCCTCAACTTACGACCGGTTGAGTAGTCCTCAACTTACGACCGGTTGGGAGTCGCGGCATTAAAAAGGTTGAGAACCACTGTTTTAGAGGGTCATTTTTAACTCTGAATGGCGGCTAAATGACCCGGTCATTAATTGAGGACTACCTGTAATTCAAGGGAGGTGTTCACATTATATTTATAATCTGGATTCCCCATTGGGTAAAGATGGAGAAATTTCTCTCTAGAGTGGAAATCACGTAAACACTCATACATGGGGTCATGACATCACATCACATCTGGATCTACCTCTGATTTGAGACTGAACGTGGCTTAAGTGCAAAGCCACAGAAGAAACAAGACCATGGAAAGGATAAGGTATCAGATCAACCCCACACCAAAGGATTTTAATTCAAGATTCCTGAGAGCATCAATTAAATCATTATTGCAGTCCAGGCAGTCCTCGGCTTACAACTGTTCATTTAGTGCAGTGGTTCTCAACCTTTTTAATGCCGCAACCCTCAACCGGTCGTAAGTCGGGGACTACTCAACCGGTCGTAAGTCGAGGACTACTCAACCGGTCGTAAGTCGAGGACTACTCAACTGGTGCAGCACCGTTTGCAGAATGGGACTTTTGGCGGGCTCAGCAGGGCAGAGACAGCCTGGACAATTCCTATTGGCTTTGGAAAGCCAATAGAATGAGACTCTATTCAAGAGAGTCTATTCTATTGGCTTTCAAAAGCCAATAGAATAAAAGGGAGTAGCACAGCTAAGGAAAAGGGGGGAAAAAATGGCGGACTGCGTTGTTTGGCGACCCCCGTGAAATGGTCGTTCGACCCCAAATGGGGTCCCGACCCACAGGTTGAGAACCACTGATTTAGTGACTGTTCAAAATTACAACGGCACGGGAAAATGTTAACTTATGATGGTTTTTCACAGTAACGACTGTTGTGGAAAAACCCAATGAAAAAAATAAGAGACAGCAGCACAAAACAATAATTCTTACTTTTAAAATTCAGAGGTTTGTTTTGATAATAATTTGGAATACAGCAAGCATAATAACACAACAACACTGACATTAACAACCCATTGCAATGAGGTCCACTGGCATAGCAAATTCCAAAGGACAGCTATAGGCCAACGGCAAATCAATCAGGTCCAGACCCAACTCTTTATACCCTTTTCCGTTTTAAGACTGTAGTCAGATGGTCTGCTGACTTTCTACTGACTTTTGCTGACTTTCTGCTGAACATAACTTTCCACAAATAGCCCTGTACACTGGAACCCGCATCCTTCAGCTACTTTCATTTCCCTAATTCTTACTGTTCCAGTCCTTTCAGTTCCCTGTTTCTTACTGTTCCAATCTTTTCACTTCCCTCCTCTTCTTATTGTTCCAGTCCTTATGTTCTAAATATATTTGAAACAAGCAAGCTTAGTAAAATCATATTAAGTAAAGTACAGTTGCAAACTGCAAAATTAAGCATAGCCCAGACTTTGGTTCAATGCTTTGTCCACGAGGCCTGATATCTCAGGGGCTGCCCCAAAGAAGAGGGAGTCAAGCTATTCTCCAAAGCGCCTGAAGGCAAAGACAAGAAGCAACGGGTGGAAACTAATCAAGGAGAGAAGCAACCTAGAACTAAGGAGAAACTTCCTGACAGTGAGAACAATTAACCAGTGGAACAGCCTGCCTCCAGAAGCAGTAAATGCTCCAACACTGGAAGTTTTTAAGAAGAGACTGGACAGCCATTTGTCCGAAATGGTGTAGGGTTTCCTGCCTGAGCAGGGGGTTGGACTAGATGACCTCCAAGGTCCCTTCCAACTTTACTACTATTATTATTACTATAGTTCACCTGGGCCTAAAACTTGCATAAAAGAATAGCCAATATTTTCGTTTTCCACACGACCTTTGCAAGTATCCCCATGATCGTGTCATTAAAATTCAGATGCTTCGCAATTGGTTCATATTTAGGACCGTTACCAAGTATCTGAATTTGGTCACAATTATTTAAACTAGATTCGTGTATCAATCACTGAACGACGTCTGTAGATGCCATACGCTAAATACAAACTTAATTTAATCAACTCCTTTTACCGAGGTCAGCATGTACACATGCCCATCAAACGTCGCCCTAGAATCAGCATGTATACATTTCCCCACCCCTTAAGAGCCCACACCAATTAAGCTACTGCACTTTATAAAAGAGCCTATTTGTGCCTCATTTTTCCTGTAGCTACCTCCACATGCAAACCTTGGGAATAAATAAAATTCTCCTTTCCTCACCGATGTCTGGATTTCATTTTGATTTGTTCTTACTCAATAGTAGTAACTGTGAGAGGGATCTCGGAGTCCTAGTGGACAATCACTTAGATATGAGCCAGCCGTGTGCTGCAGCTGCCAAAAAGGCCAACACAGTGCTAGACTGTATTAACGGAGGGATAGAATCAAGATCATATGAAGGGTTGATACCACTTTACAAGGCCCTGGTAAGGCCACACTTGGAATCCGGCATCCAGTTTTGGTCACCATGATGTAAAAAAGATGTTGAGACTCTAGAAAGAGTGCAGAGAAGAGCAACAAAGATGATCTGGGGACTGGAGGCTAAAACCTATGAACAACGGTTGCTGGAATTGGGTATGTCTAGTTTAACGAAGAGAAGGACGAAGGGGGACAGGATAGCAGTCTTCCAGTATCTCCGGGGCTGCCCCAAAGAAGAGGGAGTCAAGCTATTCTCCAAAGCACCTGAAGGCAGGACAAGAAGCAATGGGTGGAAACTAATCAAGGAGAGAAGCAACCTAGAACAAAGGAGAAACTTCCTGACAGTGAGAACAATTAACCAGTGGAACCACCTGCCTCCAGAAGTTGTGAATGCTCCAACCCTGGAAGTTTTTAAGAAGAGACTGGGCAGCTATTTATCCAAAATGGTGTAGGGTTTCCTGCCTGAGCAGGGCGTTGGACTAGATGACCTCCAAGGCCCCTTCCAACATCATCATCATCATCATCATCATCACTATCACCACTACTACTACTACCCTGGCTCAAGTTGGAAGCCCAAATTATTCTTTTGACAGATTGAAGAGAATTTTACTTGACAAAAAGGAAAGCAGTTACTATGGCAGAATAATAGAATAACACAGTTGGAAGGGGACTTAGAGGTCTTCTAGTCCAACCCCCTGCTGAAGCAGGAAATCCTATACCATTCTGGATAAATGGTTGTAAAGTCAAGTCAATGAAATTTAATATTTTTTTTTTTGAAGTAAAAAGTAAAGGAATTAAGCCTGAGAAGACACATGTGCAAAGTTTGCCCCCAGGCAAGTTTCCATAAAACAATAAAACAACTGTTCTTTCCTCCCCCCCCCCCATCTCTTTTTGTTTTATTTGGGTTTCTTTCCAACTGCAAACCCTCCTCCAAAAACACACACAAAACAACAGGATAAAGAGTCTGTAAAATTGCACGTTCCTCATTCCTGCTCATCCAACTTTCTTTTCAAGCTTTTAGCTTTCAATTTCCTAGCAGGGTTTGGATCAAAACAACTTGCAGGGACAGCCTACAAATAAATAAAATAAAAATTTGCCTATTTCTGTTTCTTCCCTACTCAGCTTTCGTTTCAGGTTTTTAACTTTTGATTTCCTAGGCTGGTTTTGTGCAACGGGGTGCAAGGGCAGCTTTCAAAATCCATAAATTTAAAAAAAAAATATTGTGTTTCTCTTTCTTGCCTCACACCCGGATTTCCTTTCAGGCTTTTAGCTTTCGATTTCCCAGTTTTGTTAAACAATGGAGAAGGGCAACCGTTTAAAAAAAAAAATGGACTTGGAAAGATGGGAAAGTCTTCAGTGATCACTTTTAGGAAGAGTAGCGACGGTTAAGATGAACATTTTACCAAAGCTAATTTTCTTATTTCAAACAGTGCCTGTTAAACTTACTAAGAATTTTTTTGATGATTTAAATGCAATGATTTTAAGATTTATATGGCAAAAAAAAAAGAAGAAGGCGAGAATCAAATGTAAATTGTTACAAGAATCTAAGGATAGAGGGGGCTTTGGACTTCCAGATTGGAGACTTTACTATCAAGCAGCTATTTTGCTTTGGCTTAAAGAATGGATTGTACTGAGAAATAAAAGATTGCTTTATTTAGAGGGACATGACCTTCAGCTAGGTTGGCATGCTTTTATATGGTATAAGAAATCTAAGGCACATAAGTACTTTCAGAATCATGCGATAAGAAACGTACTACTTTCAGAATGGGAGAAAATTAAACATAAAATATACATGAAACTACCTGAGTGGCTTTCAACAATGGAAGCATTTGCTTATCCAAATCTGATGAATTATGACAAACTGGTTAGTTATAAAGACATTTTAGATAAAGAGGGAAAACTTAAGGACAGGCAAACTTTACAACTATAAGGTATTGACTTGACATGGTGGTCCTACTTGCAAATTCAAACAAGATACGAAACAAGATATAAAATTGACAGGTTTTTACAAAGAACAGACCCCCATTGGATAAAATTTTGTTAAAAACAGATGAGAATTTGATTAGAAAACTCTATAAATTTCTTCTAAACTGGAAGATGGAAGAAGAACAAGTGAAAGAAACAATGATAGTATGGGCAAAGAACTTTGGATATTCTATAGATTTGGAAGACTGGCAAAAACTTTGGGATAAAAACATTAAGCTTACAAAAGCGGTAGCATATAAAGAAAACTTATATAAGATGTTCTATAGATGGCATATGACACCAGTTCGCTTAGCGAAAATGTTTAAAAATGTTTCGGATATTTGCTGGAAATGTAAATAACAGCCTGGCACTTACTACCATGCCTGGTGGACATGCCCTATCGCTAAGAAATATTGGTCTAAGATCCATAGATGGTTGGAAAAGATGATGAAACTACAAACAGAATTTAAACCAGAATTGTTTTTGTTAGGAATATTAAGACCTAATTATGGTAAAGAGAATGACTACTTGATATTGTCATGTTTTAACTGCTGCAAGGATAGTATTTGCCCAATTTTGGAAAAATGAGAATCTACCATCTGACGAGATTATTATTACCAAAATTCTAGAGTGTGCAGAAATGGATAGACTAACATTAGAAATGAAAGAAAAAAAGGGCATTTGGAGCCCCAAAAGTTGTCCCGCATGTATCCGAATTTACAGCCCAAATGTTGGAGATGTGGAAATTTAGATGCAACTTATTTTCATATTTGGTGGACTTGTAGAGATATTAAAGCTTTTTGGATTAAGATTTGGTGGAATATTCAAAAGATTTTTAAGAGAAAGATAAAGTTTACTCTGCAATTATTTTTGTTGGGTATTATTGTAGATTTTGATGTTAGAGAAACTAATTTGATGTTGAACCTTATAACAGCTGCAAGATTATTGGTGGGGCAATATTGGAAGAAAGATTCTTTGCCTACTGTGGAAGAATGGACACTCAAGGTGTCTAATTTAGCAGAAATGGCGAAAATCTCTGCCTATTTGAAGGATCAATCACAAGAAAAATATATTATGGTTTGGAGAAGATGGATTGATTACATTCAGAAGAAATACGAGATTGAAAAGTATTATTATCTTGCTTTTGAGTAGATTTTAGATAATTATTAATAGTTTTAATTATCTTATCTTTGATTTAATTTGTTAATATTTGTTTGGAAAAGGAGTTAAAGTGTGTTATGGTTTTGATTGGTAATATAGTTGGTTTATGTTAGTTAGATTATGTTTGTTTATTTTATTTTTTATCCTGTAATCAAGCTCTGGGAAGTGGGGGAGGGGGGAAGGGGTGGGGGGGTTTATATTGTAATAAATTTATAAAACTTTTAAATAAAAAAAGAAATGAAAGAAAAAGAGGATTCAATTTATTTTAGAACTTGGGAAAAATTTTAATCAATGGTTAGAAACACGTTAGAACTTGAAGGATTTAATATTTTAGAACAGATGACTGATTTTTAATCGAGTTCTAACTAACATTTTGATGATACGATTACTTTTCCTGATTTACTGATTTTCATTTGTTACTTTTGATTGTTAGGATTTATTTTTTTTGTGATTTTATTAGTAGTGTTTACTTAATAGCTCAACGTATTTGTTTACTAATTATTTTGAATATGTTACAGTTTAAGCTTTGTTAAAAATGGTTGAATATGATACTTACTCATTATTATGAACCAGACGGTTGCTTTTGTTTGTTGAAATATGTGATTGTACCTATCCTTATTTTAGCCTAATTCCTTATCTCCTTCCCCTCCCCCTTTCCTTTTACCCTTCCCTTTACCATACCTGTATTCTTCCTATTTTTCCTTACCTATATAAATTTAATAAAATTTTGTTAAAATAGAAATTTGCCTATTTCTGTTTCTTCCCTACTCAGCTTTTGTTTCAGGTTTTTAACTTTTGATTTCCTAGGCTGGTTTTGTGGAACGGGGTGCAAGGGCAGCTTTCAAAATCCATAAATTAAAAAAAAAATGTTGTGTTTCTCTTTCTTGCCTCACACCCTGCTTTCCTTTTAGGCTTTTAGCTTTCGATTTCCCAGTTTTGTTAAACAATGGAGAAGCGCAACCGTTTAAAAAAAAAAAAAGGAAAGCTAAAAATATGAGGAAAGCCAGTCCAGACAATGGCCAATGTTTATGAGCTGTTCCTTATCGAAAGACCAGGAGAATAATGAAGAAACAACAAGAATAACAGGAGTGGAAATGACGTCTTTTTAGAGGTCTAGTCTAATCCAACCTCAAGCAAGAGATCCCATACTATTTCAGACAAATGCTGTCCGATTTCTTCTTAAAAACTTCCAGGGTTGCAGCACTTACAACTTCTCGATGCAAGCAGTTCCACTGATTAATTGTTGTAACTGTCAAGAAGTACAGCATAGGGGGCACCTTGCTCAACAGTAGTAACTGTGAGAGGGACCTCGGAGTCCTAGTGGACAATCCCTTAAATAGGAGCCAGCAGTGTGCTGCAGCTGCCAAAAAGGCCAACATTAATGCATTAGGCTACATTAATAGAGGGAGAGAATCAAGATCACGTGAAGTGTTAATACCACTTTACAAGGCCTTGGTAAGGCCACACTTGGAATCCTGCATCCAGTTTTGGTCACCACGATGTAAAAAAGATGTTGAGACTCTAGAAAGAGTACAGAGAAGAGCAACAAAGATGATCAGGGGACTGGAGGCTAAAATATATAAGGAAAGGCTGCTGGAATTGGGTCTATCTAGTCTAAGGAAGAGAAGGACGAGGGGGGGACATGATAGCAGTGTTCCAGTATCTCAGGGGCTGCCCCAAAGAAGAGGGAGTCAAGCTATTCTCCAAAGCACCTGAAGGCAGGACAGGAAACAATGGTTGGAAACTAATCAAGGAAAGAAGCAACCTAGAATTAAGGAGAAATTTCCTGACAGTGAGAACAATTGACCAGTGGAACAGGTTGTAAATAGTTTTTTGGGGGGGAGGGGGAGGAGGAATCGTAATTTTGAACAGTTGGTAAATGATCCGGGATTACCTATCCCTAGTAGGACTGTCAGTATTAGCTGAGCCTCAGATTCTATGTTTGTTGCAATATTCCTCTATGCACTTCCAACGGGTGGAAACTAATCAAGGAGAGAAGCAACCTAGAATTAAGGAGAAACTTCCTGACAGAACAATTAACCAGTGGAACCACCTGCCTCCAGAAGCGGTGAATGCTCCAACACTGGAAGTTTTTAAGAAGAGACTGGACAGCCATTTGTCCGAAATGGTGTAGGGTTTCCTACCTGAGCAGGGGGTTGGACTAGATGACCTCCAAGGTCCCTTCCAACTTTATTATTATTATTATTATTATTATTATTATTATTATTATTATTATTATTATTATTATTATTATTATTATTAAGTTTCTCCTTAATTCCAGCTTGCTTCTTGTCCTGCCTTCAGGGGCTTTGGAGAATAGCTTGACTCCCTCTTCTTTGGGGCAGCCCCTGAGATATTGGAAGACTGCTATCATGTCCCCCCTCGTCCTTCTCTTCATTAAACTAGACAGACCCAATTCCAGCAACCATTCTTCATATGTTTTAGCCTCCAGCTCCTAATCATCTTTGTTGCTCTTCTCAACATTTTTTCTACAGACTCAACATCTTTTTTATATCGGGGAGACCAAAAAAAAATGGATCCAATATTCCGAGTGGTACTTCATAAGAGAACGTCTTATAAAGAGTCCTTTGAACATGATCAAATCTAGAACTACCCAGTAAGACTTTTATGAAGTCCGTGCTACCACCCACCCACTCCACCTTGAATCTGAGGCAGACTGATCCTCCAAAATTGGGAGTGTCTAGTCTAGTGAAGAGAAGGACGAGGGGGGACATGATAGCAGTTTTCCAGTATTTCAGGGGCTGCCCCAAAGAAGAGGGAGTCAAGCTATTCTCCAAAGCTCCTGAAGGCAGGACAAGAAGAACGGCTGCGGGACTTGGGTTTGGCTAGTCTAAAGAAAATAAGAAATAGAGGAGACATGATAGCAGCGTCCCAGTATCTGAGGGGCTGCCACAAGGAAGAGGGGGGTCACATTATTCTGCAAAGCACCAAAGGGCAGGACAAGAAGCAACAGATGGGAATTAATCAAAGAGAGAAGCAAGCTGGAACTAAGGAGGAATTTGCTGACCGAACAATTAATCAGTGGAACTCCTTGCCTCCAGAAGCTGTGAATGCTCCAACACTGGAAGTTTTTAAGAAGGGACTGGACAGCCATTTGTCTGAAATGGTCTAGGGCAGGATTAGTCAACCTTGGCTCTTTTATGACTCTTGGACTTCAGCTCCCAGAATTCCTGAGTCTGCATGGCTGGTTCAGGAATTCTGGGTATTTAAGTCCACAAGTCATAAAAGAGCCAAAGGTGCCTACCTCCGGTATAGGGTTTCCTGCCTGAGCCAGGGGTTGGACTAGATGACCTCCAAGGTCCCTGCCAACTTTATTATCATTATTAAAGCTGTTTTAAAAGGTTTCCCAGCATGCACATCGCTAACCGTGTCTTTCAACATGCGGAGATGGCCTGCATAGGGAGTCCTCGTGTTATGACCGATACAACGTAATAAGGAAGCTCCAAAAACGGTACTTAGGAGCTAGATTGAAAGTTCTGAGAGCTGCCCCTCCCTCTGGGATCACATGATCACATTTTAGGCCCTCGGCAATCAACCCATGTGTACACACAATTGTGATTTATGACTGGTTTTTTTTTGCTGGAAAGTGTATTTGCTTCTTGTTCCTGGCCAATTAAAAAAATGCCCATTGAAGACAATGGCTTCACTTAACAACTGCTACGTTCGCTTTGCAACCCCCCCCCAAAAAAGTGCTAAAATGTGACGACCTGCTTAACGACCGCAATTCCAGGACTATCTGCTTCTTATTCCTGGCCAAAAAAAAAGCCCATTGAAGACAATGGCTTCACTTAACAACTGCTACGTTCGCTTTGCAACCACCCCCCAAAAAAGTCCTAAAACGTGACGACCTGCTTAACGACCGCAATTCCAGGACTATCTGTATTCATCCTTAATTCCTTTGGCCACCCTGATCAGCTGCTTCTTCTCGGGATGACACCTTCGGGAATGGCCAACAGGTGGTCTTCCAAAGGCTCCTGAACTACAACTCCCAGCATCCCTCTCTACTCCTTTCCTGGATGGGACTCTTGGGAGATGTGGTTCAGCTACTTACTTCTATAACAAAGCAACCCACTGGCTCATTTTTCTCTGGCTCTCTATGACCTGGAGGCCAGGCTTATATCTCTGAAGGTCTCAAGCAATTGCCTTCTCACCCGCTCTGTCTGACCTTCAATAGTCCACATTCTTTCTTCCTGAGATAAGCGTTCCTGGAAACGATCCTCCTCTGCTCCCTGTGACTTCAACCACCAAGATTGCAAAATCCCCCCCCCCATCAGGGGTCCATAGAGCAGTGGTTCTCAACCTTTTTAACGCCGCGACCCCCAACCAGTCGTAAGTCGAGGACTACTCAACCGGTCGTAAGTCGAGGACTACTCAACTGGTGCAGCACCATTTGCAGAATGGGACTTTTGGTGGGCTCAGCAGGGCAGAGACAGCCTGGGCAATTCCTATTGGCTTTTGACAGCCAATAGAATTAAACTCTATTCAAGGGAGTCTATTCTGTTGGCTTTCAAAAGCGAATAGAATAAAAGGGAGTAGCAGAGCTAAGGAAAAGGGGGGAAAAATGGCGGACTGCGTTGTTTGGCGACCCCTGTGAAATGGTCGTTCGACCCCAAATGGGGTCCCGACCCACAGGTTGAGAACTACTGCTATAGAGGAATTCTTAGCCCCTGGATGTAACCATGTTATGAGTGGGCTCCTGTAGTAGAATACCACACGGCTGGTTTGAGAATCCAGAGTTTGGTTGTAGAAAAGCTAGCAAGCTTTTTATTCAAAAACCAACAAACAAAAAGGAAACAAGCCAAAAATTACAACTTGGTTCTGACAAATACGATTCTTCCAAGTAGAATCAGATGATCTTCTCAGCTTCATCTTAATAGAATAGAGCTGGAAGGGACCTTGGAGGTCGTCTAGTCCAGCCCCCTGCTCATGCAGGAGAACCTACACCATCTCAGACAAGTGGCAGTCTAGCCCAGAGGTAGGCAACCTTGGCTCTTTTATGACTCGTGGACTTCAACTCCCAGAATTCCTGAGCCAGCATGGGGGAACTATGGGCCCCTTCATGACTCGTGGACTTCAACTCCCAGAATTCCTGAGCCAGCATGGCTCAGCTTGGAAACCTCTCCCTTTCCCCTCAGCCCGGCTGGCTCAGGAATTCTGGGAGTTGAAGTGCACGAGTCATAAAAGAGCCAAGGTTGCCTACCCCTGGTCTAACCTCTTCTTTAAAATCTCCAGTGATGGAGCACCCACAATTTCTGGAGGCAAAGCTGTTCCACTGGTTGATTGTCCTCACTGTCAGGAAGTTTCTCCTTAATTCTAGGTTGCTTCTCTCTTTGGTCAGTTTCCATCCATTGTTTCTCGTCCTTCCTTCTGGTGCTTTGGAGAATAATGTGACCCCCTCTTCTTTGTGGCAGCCCCTCAAATACTGGAATACTGCTATCATGTCACCCCTATTTCTTTTTTTTCTTTAGACTAGCCAAACCCAAGTCCCACAGCTCTTCTTCGTATGTTTTAGTCTCCAGGCCTTGGATCATCTTAGTTGCTCTTCTCTGAATCTTTTCCAAACTCTCAACATCTTTTTTTTTTTTTGATACGGGGACCAAAATTGGCTACAGTATTCCAGGTGTGGCCTCACCAGGGTTTTATAAAGTGGTACTAATACTTCGTGTGATCTTGATACTATGCCTCTATACAACCCAGGATTGTGTTAGCTTGTTTGGCTGCTGCTGAGGAAGTGAAGGTGGATCTGTGGGTCTTCTTCTGGGGAGGAGTGGGCACACCTGGGCCCTCAAGGCTCATTCTGAGCCGAGTTCCTCAAGACTGCAGGTGGACGGACAGATTTCCTGTTTGGGGTTCCCCCTGCCCCCCAACTGATACTTCCAGAGGTGGCCTCCCACCCAGGTGGCCCAGCTTCTTCTAACACCCTCACTAAGTTTCCTCTTTCTGTCCCCACTTTCCTCCCCTCATTTGGGGAAGTTCTCAATTTTGGATGTGCTGTTCCTGTTCACCCACTCAGGACAGGACAACGTTTGTCAACCATTATCCAGATTTCTTGGGTCTTCTCAGTTCCTTGGTTGTTCTGTTTTTGGAGGAACCCCAGTGCTGGTTGGAGACAGGCCATCACGAGGGAAGACCTTGGCTGTAGAGCAGTAGCTCCCAACCAAGGCCAGTTGAAGATGGGTGGACTTCAACTCCCAGAATTCCTCATCCAGCTGGGAGTTGAAGTTAACCCATCTTAAGTTTGCCAAGGTTGGCAAATACTGCTCTACAGCCAAGATCTGCCCTCGTGGTGGCCCATCTCCAACCAGCTTTGGGGCTCCTCCAAAAACTGAACAACCAAAAAACTGAGAAGACCCAAGAAACTCAAAGAAGCCTCAAAGGACAGGATGCCACACTCAACCAACAGACGTTCTTCAACTCTCCAACTTTGAGAAATCCAATGGATTTCTGGTCCATTGTGTGTGGATCAATGCAGCTTATAGATCACTTCCTCATTTTCTGAGAACAAATTTGGAAAAAGGTGAGGGAGATGTTGCATGTCCTGTCCTCAACCTTCCAGCTTTTTTTCATACAAAGCTAACCTACAAACCTAGAAACCTACAAACCTACACCTCCACAGATCACAACAAACCTTTTCCCATTCAGACAGAATTCCTGCCACCCAAATTTAGCCCAAAAACCAGATCGATATGCCAAGAGGAGGGGAGAAATTTCCGTGCATGCTTCAATTAAATCAGCATTTTTCAAACCTGGGCAACTTTTAAGACCTGTGGACTTCAGCTCCCAGAATTCCTCAGCCAGCATACCAGCAGGGGAATCCTAAGAGCTGAAGTTCCTTTATTTATGTATTTATTTATTAAATTTTCATGTGGCCCATCTTAGGGTGAAGGATTAGGTGGTAACAACGCAGAAAGGGGAAAATTTTGACTTCCTATTAAAAGTCCAGACTGTTTAGAGTCCGTTATGAGCTAATTTGCATGTTTTCCCCTCTTTATTGCTAAATAAAGCAGAAGAGATGAAAAAAATATATATATTTTCACACAATTAGACAACTGTGAAAATCTCAGACTTTCGGTTCCCATCTCAAAGTCATGTGCCGGCTTATCATGGTTCAGGTTTTGCTGTCTCATAGCCACAAGCAGAATAAGAGAATAACAGAGTCGAAAGGGACCGTTGGAGGTCTTCTAGTCCAATCCCCTGCTCAAGCAGGAGACACTTTCATACGGAATATCAGAATAACAGATTTGAAAGGGGCCTTGGAGGTCTTCTAGTCCTACCCTCTGCTCAAGCAGGAGATCCTATACCATTTTGGACAAATGGTTGTCCAATCTCCTCTTAAAAACTTCCAGTGTTGGAGCATTCACAGCTTCTGGAGGCAAGGAGTTCCACTGATTAATTGTTCTCACTTTCAAGAAATTTTTCCTTAGTTCCAGGTTGCTTCTCTCCTTGATTAGTTTCCATCCGTTGCTTCATCCTGCCTTTGGAAAATAAGTTGACCCCCCCCCCTTCTTTGGGGTAGCCCCTGAGATATTGGAACACTGCTATCCTGTCCCCCCTGGTTCTTCTTTTCATTAGACCAGACATTCTCAATTCCTGCAACCGTTCTTTGTATGTTTTATCCTCCAGCCCCTTAATCATCCTTGTTGGTTCCTTCCAACTCTATTATTCTAATTCTAATTCATTCCCCACCATCCAGTCAGAGCTGAAGAAGCTTCTTGGATGAGAAGTGAAACGTCTTCAAAGAAAACAAGAAAGTCCAGTTGAAAAAAGCACCTTTGGGATAAACCAGGACCTGGAGGACAAATTACTGTTTTGACGCCCCACCCACCTGCCATTCACACAAGCCAAACCGCTAACCAAAATTAAGACTGATCAAGTTCCACGTGTTGTGTGAATGCAGCCATGAAGTTTTTAACTTCACGCGAGATCATGCGAAGTATTAATACCACTCTACAAGGCCTTGGTAAGGCCACACTTGGAATACCACATCCAGTTTTGGTCACCACAATGTAAAAAAGATGTTGAGACTCTGGAAAGAGTGCAGAGAAGAGCAACAAAGATGATTAGGGGACTGGAGGCTAAAACATATGAAGAACGGCTGCTGGAATTGGGTATGTCTAGTTCAGGGATAGGCAACCTTGGCTCTTTTATGACTTATGGACTTCAACGCCCAGAATTCCTGAGCCAGCCTGGGAGTTGAAGTCCACAAGTCATAAAAGAGCCAAGGTTGCCTACCCCTGGTCTAGTTTAATGCACTTTACAATGCCTTGGTAAGGCCACACTTGGAATACTGCATCCAGTTTTGGTCACCACGATGTAAAAAAGATGTTGAGACTCTAGTAACTAGAGTACAGAGAAGAGCAACAAAGATGATCAGGGGACTGGAGGCTAAAACCTATGAACAACGGTTGCAAGGAACTGGGTATGTCTAGTTTAACGAAGAGGAGGACGAGGGGGGACAGGATAGCAGTCTTCCAGTATCTCAGGGGCTGCCCCAAAGAAGAGGGAGTCAAGCTCTTCTCCAAAGCGCCTGAAGGCAGAACAAGAAGTGATGGATGGAAACTCATCAAGGAGAGAAGCAACCTAGAACTAAGGAGAAACTTCCTGACAGGGAGAACAATTAACCAGTGGAACAACCTGCCTCCAGAAGCGGTGAATGCCCCAACACTGGACGTTTTTAAGAAGAGACTGGACAGCCATTTGTCCGAAATGGTATAGGATTACCTGCCTGAGCAGGGGGTTGGACTAGATGACCTCCAAGGTCCCAACTCTGTTATTCTATTCTATTCTATTCTATTCCATTCCATTCCATTCCATTCCATGCTGATTATTAGCCCAGAAGATTCATGTACATGGACCGTTAGCAATAAATCAGTTAATTTTAACATTAATGTGTGGACCTGATCTTCCACTCCTGATCATTAAAAACATTCTACCTCTGAAGAGGATTCAAACTACATCTCCTTCAGCCCCACGGTGAAGTTTTTTGCCCCACCTTCAATGTAACGTTCTCCAAACGTGGGGGTTTCCAACTTGCAAATTCCCCAGTGGAAACATCTGGAAGGCAGCCAGGGTGGAAGGGAGGGGGGAGTCCAAAAGAGAAGGTTTGTGGATTTGGGTTTTTTTTTTTAAAAAAAAAAATAAAACAAAACCAAACACTGTTGAACTATATGATAAATGTGAGATGGAGAAAGACGTGGATCTGAAAATGGATAAAAAAGGTCAGAGGTAAGGAAAAAGACGCTGTGGGAAGTCAGCCCCCCAGAAAAGGAAATATTAAAAGGGCAGAAAAATATATTTCCTCAAAGGATCTTAAGGAGGCAAAAAAGCATGCCCAGTTTTTTTCTTAATAGCCCCAAGTCTGCCTCCCCCAAGCAGAAGCCAGCTCTGTACAAATGCAGATGTAAACCATTCAGGAAGGTTGAAGCTAGGAGATTAAGAAGACAAAGAAGCTTAAAATCTGCATACCTCACCCAAACTCTAAGAATCATTAGCCACAGCCCCAGGGAAGCAGGATATGACCTTTGGGACATAATAGGATTAAGCCATCACCATGAGAATACCAGAAGAGCACACTCAGACTCAGGTCAAAGTTCATACCACAGGAAGAACTCCAAACAAAAGGCTCCAGAGAGTATAAAGTTTTTAAGAGACTGGACAGCCATCCTGCCTGAGCAGGGGGTTGGACTAGATGACCTCCAAGGCCCCTTCCATCATCATCATCATCATCATCATCATCATCATCATCATCATCATCATCATCATCATCATTATTATTATTATTATTATTATTATTATTATTATTATGTGAGACCTTTCCTCAAATGATAAGAAACCAACCTGGGACACGCATCATTTGATGGCACTAAAGATTAAAGAATTTGCAACAACAAATGCATCACCATGGGGGAGATCCTGAAGCTTTGCCCTCCTCCCCACCTTCCCTACAGACAGAGACATCCCCCCCCCCATCTCCACCTCTGCAAAGTGGGGACCTTGATGATGGGAATCGGCTCCCTTGCCTTCCATCCCCACGTGGGGTCCCTCCCCCCCCCCCCAGGAGAAAGACACCAGGCACCCTTCTGCAGGCTGGCCTTGACTAATAAGGAAGGCAACAAAACAGCCCCTCCCTGTCCAGGACCACCTGCCGTGGGGAACCCCAGCTCTGATTCGGAAGAGGATCGGCCCCTGACCATGTGCAGAAAGCATTTCTCTTCCTGGCATGGGGGGGGGGCAGCAACTCCTCCTCCCTCCCCTTTCTCCAGAGAGAAATTCAGCCTCCTTGAAGCTCAACCCTGCCAATAAGCAGGGTTTAGAAGGCCAAGAAGCTTGGCTGGAGGCAAGGAATGAATGAGGGAAGCAGGAAGAAAGGAGAGAAAGAAAGGGGAGGGAGGGAAGAATGGAAGGAGAGAGGGAGGGGAAAAGAAAGAAAGGATGAATGGAGGGAGGGAGGGGAAAAGGAAAAAAGAACAAATGGAGGAAGGAGAGGGAGGGGAAAAGGAAGAAAGGGCGAAGGGAGGGAGAGAGGAAGGAGAGGGAGGAGGAAGAATGGAAGGAGGGAGGGAAAAGAAAGAAAGGATGAATGGAGGGAGGGAGGAAGAATGAAAGGAGAGAGGGAGGGGAAAAGGAAAAAAGGATGAATGGAGGGAGGAAGGAGGAAGAATGAAAGGAGAGAGGGAGGGGAAAAGGAAAAAAGGATGAATGGAGGGGGGAGGGAGGAAGGAGAGGGAGGGGAAAAGGAAGAAAGGACGAAGGGAGGGAGGAAGGAGAGGGAGGAGGAAGAATGGAAGGAGGGAGGGAAAAGAAAGAAAGGATGAATGGAGGGAGGGAGGAAGAATGAAAGGAGAGAGGGAGGGGAAAAGGAAAAAAGGATGAATGGAGGGAGGAAGGAGAGGGAGGGGGAAAGGAAGAAAGGATGAAGGGAGGGAGGGAGGAGGAAGAATGAAAGAAGAGAGGGAGGGAAAAAGGAAAAAAGGATGAATGGAGAGAGAGGAGGGAAGTTAGAATGGAAGGAGAGAGCAGGGGAAGAAGGGATGAAGGGAGGGAGGAGGGAGGGAGAAAGCATGGAAGAGAGGGAGAGAGAAAAGAAAAGACGAAGGAAGGGAGGAAGGGGAAGGAGAAGGGAAGGAAGGAAGGAAGGAAGGAAGGAAGGAAGGAAGGAAAGGCGAGCCACCTCGTCTTGCCCCCCACCCCGAGATTCCTTTTGGGAACTCCGGCATCTGCCCCCGCCGCCGGGCTCCAAACTCGCCCGGGGCGCCAGGCGCGCACCCTGCGCGGGAGGCTGGGGAGGGCGGAGATTTCGGCCCGTCCGGGGGCAGAAGGGAAGGCGATTCCCCGCCTGGGGGGGGGGCTTTGGGGGGGGCTGCGCAAGAGGCCTCACCACCGTCCAGGCAGAGGCAGGAGGTCAGGAGAAGGATGGCCAAGGGCGCCTTCATCTTCCGCGGTGGCGAGGCTGCTGCGCTCCGGAGGAAGGCGATGCCGGCGGCTGGCTGGCTGGGCTGGGCGACGTCTGGGGGGGAGAGAAGGGGAGAAGCGGGGCTGGGGAGGGGGCGGCGGGGAGGCGGCCACGTGCGCCCGCTCGGCAAATCCCGCTCGGGCTGGGCGTTGCGCAGCTGGGCTTCTTCCCTCCGCCGAGCTTTCGTTTCTCCCGGCGCGCGTGGGGAGCCCGTGGGGAGGACCGGGAAGGCTGGCAGCGCCCTGATTGCGTGCCGATGAAGAAGAAGTCTTTCTTTGCAGAAGGCTGGCAGGAGTAGCGGACCCCCCAGGAGACCGACTCAGGATCCAGCGAGATCTTGACCAACGGGAGCAATGCGCCCTCCCTAGCCGACCAAACGAGTTCCAATGTGGAGAAAAAGCAAAGTCAATCCTGGGTTGAGTAAACGGAAGCAGAGCATCAAGATCACGCACCATATTAGCACCGCTTTATAAAAGCCTAGCGAGGCCACACCTGGAATGCTGCAGCCAATTTTGGTCACCCGTACCACAAAAAAAGATGTTGGCAGAGTTTGGAAGAAAATTCAGAGAAGAGCAACTAAGATGATCCAAGGCCTGGAGACTAAAACATACGAAGAACCGGCTGCGGGACTTGGGTTTGGCAGCGCCGTGATTTCGTGCCAATAAAGAAGGAGTGTTTGCAGATGGCACCGAGCTGGCAGGAGTAGCTGACACCCCAGGAGACCAATTCAGGATCCAGCGAGATCTTCACCCACTGGAGCAATGCGCCCTCCCTATCCGACAAAACGAGTTCCAATGTGGAGAAAAGCAAGGTCTTTGTTGTTGTTAATTGCGAAGTCGTGTCCAACCCATCGCGACCCCATGGACAATGTTCCTCCAGGTCTTCCTGTCCTCTACCATCTTCTGGAGTCCATTTAAGTTCACACCTACTGCTTCAGTGACTCCATCCAGCCACCTCCTTCTCTGTCGTCCCCTTCTTCTCTTGCCCTCCATCTTTCCCAGCATTAGGCCCTTCTCCAGGGAGTCCTTCCTTCTCATTAGGTGGCCAAAGTATTTGAGTTTCAACTTCAGGATCTGGCCTTCTAAGGAGCAGTCAGGGTTGATGTCCTCCAGGACTGACCGGTTTGAACGCCTTGCAGTCCAAGGGACTCGCAGGAGTCTTCTCCAGCACCAGAGTTCAAAGGCCTCCATTCTTTGGCGTTCAGCCTTTCTTATGGTCCAACTTTCACAGCCATACATTGCAACTGGGAAAACCATGGCCTTGACTATACATACTTTTGTTGGCAGGGTGATTTCTCTGCTTTTTAGTATGCTGCCTAGATTTGCCAGGCAGGGAAAGCCAAAGGCGCAAATACAGATTGCTTTAAAAACAGTCATTGTGAGAGGGACCTTGGAGTCCTCGTGGACGATCACTTGACTATGAGTCAGCCGTGTGCAGCAGCAGCAGACAAAACAGCTAACACAATCCTGGGTTGCGTAAACAGAGACAGAGAATCAAGATCACACACAATATTAGTACTGCTTTATAAAACCCTAGCGAGGCCACACCTGGAATGCTGCAGCCAATTTTGGTCACCTGTACCACAAAAAAAGATGTTGGTAGAGTTTGGAACAAAATTTAGAGAAGAACAACTAAGATGATCCAAGGCCTGGAGACTAAAACATACAAAGAACCAGCTGCGGGACTTGGGTTTGGCCAGTCTAAAGAAAAGAAGAAATAGGGGAGATATGATAGCAGTGTTCCAGTATTTGAGGAGCTGCCACAAAGAAGAGAGGTCAAACTATTCTGGAATTAAGGAGAAATTTCCTGTCAGTAGGGACAATTAACCAGTGGAACAGCTGTTCTCCAGAAATTGTGGGTGTTCCATCACTGGAGGTTTTTAAGAGACTGGACAGTCACTTGTCTGAAATGGTATAGGTTCTCCTGTAGCTGGACTAGAAGACCTCCGAGGTCCCTTCCAGATTCTATTCTATTCCATTCCACTACACTACACTACACTCTCCATTCCACTCCACTCTCCATTCCATTCTATTCCATTCCACTCCGCTCTCCATTCCATTTTATTCTATTCCATTCCACTCCACTCAACTTCACTCCACTCTCTATTCCATTCCACTCCACTCCGTTCTCTATTCTATTCCATTCTATTCCACTCCACTCTCCATTCCATTCTATTCCATTCCACTCCACTCCACTCTCCATTCCATTCTATTCCATTCCACTCCACTCTCCATTCCATTCTATTCCATTCCACTCAACTCCATTCTCCATTCCATTCTATTCCATTCCATTCCACTCCGCTCTCCATTCTATTCTATTCCATTCCACTCCACTCCACTCTCTATTCCATTCCACTCCACTCCACTCCGTTCTCTATTCTATTCCATTCTATTCCATTCCACTCCACTCCACTTTCCATTCCATTCCACTCCACTCTCCATTCCATTCTATTCCATTCCACTCCACTCCACTCTTCATTCCATTCTATTCCATTCCACTCCACTCCATTCTCCATTCCATTCTATTCCATTCCACTCCACTCCACTCTCCATTCCATTCTATTCCATTCCATTCCACTCCGCTCTCCATTCTATTCTATTCCATTCCACTCCACTCCACTCTCTATTCCATTCCACTCCACTCCACTCCGTTCTCTATTCTATTCCATTCTATTCCATTCCACTCCACTCCACATTCCATTCCACTCCACTCCACTCTCCATTCCATTCTATTCCATTCCACTCCACTCCACTTTCCATTCCATTCCACTCCACTCCACTCTCCATTCCATTCTATTCCATTTCACTCCACTCCACTCTTCATTCCATTCTATTCTATTCCACTCCACTCCACTCTCCATTCCATTCTATTCCATTCCACTCCACTCCGCTCTCCATTCTATTCTATTCCATTCCACTCCACTCTCTATTCCATTCCACTCCACTCCGTTCTCTATTCTATTCCATTCTATTCCATTCCACTCCACTTTCCATTCCACTCCACTCTCCATTCCATTCTATTCCATTCCACTCCACTCCATTCTCCATTCCATTCTATTCCACTCCACTCTCCATTCCATTCTATTCCATTCCACTCCACTCCACTCTCCATTCCATTCTATTCCATTCCACTCCACTCTCCATTCCATTCTATTCCATTCCACTCCACTCCACTCTCCATTCCATTCTATTCTATTCCATTCCACTCCACTCCATTCTCTATTCCACTCCACTCCACTCTGCTCTCCATTCCATTCCACTCCACTCTCCATTCCATTCTATTCCACTCCACTCCACTCTCCATTCCATTCTATTCTATTCCATTCCACTCCACTCCATTCTCTATTCCACTCCACTCCACTCTCCATTCCATTCTATTCTATTCCATTCTATTCTATTCCATCTTTATTCTACTCTACTCTACTCTATTCTAAGAATAGGGTTCAAAAACAAAAGAGATCAGTCAATCAATCAATCAATCAGAATAGAGCTAGAAAGGGACCTTGGAGGTCTTCAAGTCCAGCCCCCTGCTCAAGCAGGAGACCTTATACCATTCCAGAGAAATGCTTTCCAGACTCTTCTCGAAAACCTCCAGTGATGAAGCACCCACAACTTCTGGAGGCAGGCTGTTCCACTGGTTAATTGCCCTTGTAGTAGAAAAACCTCAATATGTATTCAGAAGACAAGACCACGAAGGGTTGGAGAAACAGGTTTATTTGTGCAAAGGTTCAGAGCATTAGCATGACAGATTGTGAACCCTCGGGCTACTCCCAGGGCATTAGTTTTATCCCTTTTACAACCTCAGCCCTGCCTGAGCCGTTACCTTATCAGCTATAGCAGGAGTGGGGAAAAAGAGAAGTTTATATTATTGGTTATCATACTGCATTTCTCTATAACAGTGATTCTCAACCTTTCTAATGCCGTGACCCCATAATACAGTTCCCCATGTTGTGGTGACCCCCAAGTGGGTGTGGCCACCAATAAGAGGGAGTAGGACAGCTAGGGAAAAGGGAAAAAAATGGACAGCATGGTTTGGCGACCCCCGTGAAATGGTCATTCGACCCCAAATGGGGTCCCGACCCACAGGTTGAGAACCACTGCTCTATAAGGATATTATAGCCGAGGTGGCGCAGCAGTTAGAGTGCAGTACTGCAGGCCACTTTAGCTGACTGTGTTCAGCAGGTCAGCGGTTCAAATCTCACCGGCTCAGGGTTGACTCAGCCTTCCATCCTTCCGGGGTAGGTAAAATGAGGACCCAGATTGTTGGGGGCAATGTAAATATATATATATATACATTGCTTACTGGTGTACACCGCTTAGAGAGTGCTTGCACTTAAAGCGGTATATAAGTCTCATAAATAAATAAATAAATTATCTTACACCATCTGAATAGAACTGCTTACTGCTTATACCAGTGGTTCTCAACCTGTGGGTCGGGACCCCATTTGGGGTCGAACGACCATTTCACGGGGGTCGCCAAACAACGCAGTCCGCCATTTTTTCCCCTTTTTCTTAGCTGTGCTACTCCCTTTTATTCTATTGGCTTTTGAAAGCCAATAGAATAGACTCTCTTGAATAGAGTCTGATTCTATTGGCTTTCAAAAGCCAATAGGAATTGTCCAGGCTGTCTCTGCCCTGCTGAGCCCGCCAAAAGCCCCGTTCTGCAAATGGTGCTGCACCAGTTGAGTAGTCCTCGACTTACGACCGGTTGAATAGTCCTCGACTTACGACCGGTTGGGGGTCGCAGCATTAAAAAGGTTGAGAACCACTGGCTTACACCTTTCTTACAATATGTTCCATTACAGTCAATAACTAGCACACAGGTCACACAGCTCATTGTTACATGAAGGAAAGTTCCCTTTTCCTAAAGCTTACAACATCAAAGCAAGGAAGCGTCTACTAAAATGTTCTGCTACTATGAGTACGGTATGTATTCTCCATTCTGCCTCACCCTCACTGTCAGGAAATTTCTCCTTAATTCCAATTGCTTCTCTCCTTGAGGAGTTTCCATCCGTTGCTTCTTGTCCTGCCTTCAGGGGCTTTGGAGAATAGTTTGACCTTCCTCCCTTCTTTGTGGCAGCCCCTGAAATACTGGAAGACTGCCATCCTGTCAGCCCTGTTCCTTGTTTTGTCTAAACTGGCCATTCCCAAACCCTGCCACCTTGGAGAGAAAATCCTTGGTGGTTTCCTTGCCAATGTTTCATTGCCAATCAGCAAAACCAAAGTCAAGGTTTCATTTTCTTTTCATCGCAAGCAGAAAATCCAGAAATGAAAATGAAAATATATTCTCCTCTTGGAATAGAACAGTGCCAGAGGTGGCACTCAGAGCCCTCTCTGTGGGCACGTGTGCCGTTGCCCCAGTCCTAGGCCTTCAGGTGGGTTTCATAAAACCTTTCTGCTTTGGGCCTCCACAGCCGTGTGCAAAAAAAAAAAAAAAGGTTCAATCAATCGATCAATTTCAACTTCTCGCAGGAAAAAAAAGATCTTGCAAAGTTGGAATTGATTGATGGAACTTTTTAGTCCCACCCAGTCTGCCGTTACCACCGCAGCCATGTCCACCCAGTGGGCCACGCCCACCCGGCACCCAACGATGCATAAGTGGGTTTTGGGTTGCAGTTTGGGCACTCGGTCTCTAAAAGGTTCACCATCACTGGAATAGAACAATCAATTTAACCATTACTGCTTCATCTTCCTTGCTGTTGAAATAGTATGTATTTCTATCTGCCCTTAATAATCTTTATAATCTATCACCATTTGTATTTAAAAAAAAATGCACTGTATTCTTTTGGATTTTTTAATCTTGAAAGGAATTTTTTGTTTCATCCATTTTAAAACACTAAGCTTTGCTTTAAAAACATTTCTAAAATTGAAACATTCTAATGCATATTTTTTTTAAAAAAATGTCCACTTCGCATACATACTTGAAAGTTCACTTTCAGACCAATACAATTCCAACTAACTCCAATTAACTCATTAAATTTAGGTCACTCCCTCCAAGTTACCCTCATAGAATATTTTCTTCTTGTTGTTGTATACATCCTTTTCAAGACTCTCGATTTTTCTTTAAGCTAATGCATCTTTTTCTTTAACTTTCAAAAATGAAATTTAGTTGCCCGCTCTCAAAGTGAAACACATACATGACACATACCTAAACATACTATGTACAACATATATATATATATGTATGTATGTATATGTATATGTATATATATATATGGCAAGAAATAAAATGATCACCAGGATAATAAAAACTATAAGATTTATTAAAAAGCGCCTAGCTTTCGCCGTCACCTACCGGCATCCTAAGGGCTAGTGCGCCAGGGAGTGAGAGAGTCACTTTTAAAGGCATGTCAAAGTCTGCGCACGACTCCTCAGCCTCGTCATCGGGCCCGATTGGTATGACTGCGCACAAATGGTCTGTTCTTTCCTGTTCATTTCAATTGCGTGTTCATCATCATCCATCCTTCTTTCCCTTGGTCTTAGGGTGGATGGGTAAATATCTCTCTTATTATGGTGGTCCCTATGTTTTAACCCTTCCCCCCCGGGTTCAGGTAGTAATACACGTTTCATGTTTGTTTTGTAATCCTCCTTCGTCCCATTGTTCTTCCTACGGCAAGTTTTTCCTTTGATTTCAATACTTTCACTTCTTATGCAAACGTCATCTAGATGATCTTGCAAGTCCTTCCGAAGTGGATGCAAACCACCGGTGGTTAATGCAGCCCAGCCTGTGTTGGCTTTTTTGGCAGCTGCAGCACACGGCTGGCTCCTATTTAAGTGATTGTCCACTAGGACTCCAAGATCCCTCTCACAGTTACTACTATTGAGCAAGGTACTCCCTATACTATACCTGTGCATTTGGTTTTTCTTGCCTAAATATAGAAACTTACTTTTTTCACCATTGAATTTCATTTTGTTAGATAGCGCCCAGTGTTCACATCTTCCAGGTCCTTCTCTGCACTCTTTCTAGAGTCTCAACATGGTGATCAAAACTGGATGCAATATTCCAAGTATGGTTTTACTAAGGCAGAATAACAAAGTTGAAAGGTACTTTGGGGGTCTTCTAGTCCAACCCCTTGCTCAAGCAGGAGACTCTATATACCATTTCAGACAAATGGCTGTCCAGTCTCTTCTTAAAAACTTCCAGTGTTGGAGCATTCACAACTTCTGGAGGCAGGTTGTTCCACTGGCTAATTGTTCTCACTGTCAGGAAATTTCTCCTTAATTCTAGGTTGCTTCTCTCCTTGATGAGTTTCCATCCGTTGCTTCTTGTCCTGCCTTCAGGCGCTTTGGAGCTTTCAACCCAACCCACCTCACAGGGTTGGTGTTGTGGGGAAAATAGAAGGACGGGGAGTATTGGGTATGTTCGCCATCTCGAGCTACTTATAAAGCAATAAAGATGGGGTTAAAAAACCTAATAAAATAAAAATATAACCATCTGATGTAAACACCCAAATCTTATGCCTTTTAATAAAATAATAATAATAGTAATAATAATAATAGTAATAGTAATAATATTAGGCACCTTGGGTGCAAATCCCAAAACAACTGGAGCACCATGTGAACACCATCATCGGCATTGACAAATTCGCCATTAGTCAATTGCAAAAGGCGGCCTTACTAGGAACTGCTTCCATCCTGCGACGAGATCTGTAACACCATCAAGCATCCACATCTGCCTATCCCAGATAGATAGACAAAAATGCCAAATCCAGTCTGAATATCTGGCTGACTGTGTAATTAATAATAATAATAATAATAATAATAATAATCAGAATTCAAACAGACAAGCACCTGCAGCATAACACCCCGGACTTAACAATTGTCGATAAGAAAGACAAAAAAGTCTGGATAGTGGACGTGGCAGTGCCTGGAGATAGCAGAATAGAAGAGAAAGAACTGGAGAAGATAACAAAATACAAAGACCTACAAATAGAAATAGAAAGACTGTGGCAAAAGCAAGCAAGAGTGGTACCAATAGTAATAGGCGCCTTGGGTGCAATCCCAAAACAACTGGAGCACCACTTGAACACCATCGGCATTGACAAATTCGCTATTAGTTAATTGCAAAAGGTGGCCTTATTAGGAACTGCTTCCATCCTGCGACGATATCTGTAATACCATCAAACATCCACATCTGTCTATCCCAGATAGATAGACAAAAATGCCAAATCCAGTTTGAACATCTGGCTGACTGTGTAATGATTAAGAATAAGAATAATAATAGTTGGAAGGGACCTTGGAGGTCATCTAGTCCAACCCCCTGCTCAGGCAGGAAACCCCTATACCATTTCAAATGTGTTCATTTGAATGAGTGACAGCTCAGCAGCCAAAGTCCTGCTTTTTTGCACTGGTTGAAGCTTGAAAGGCAGTTCCAGGAACATCCCCCAGACAAGCTGTGTTCACACAATACACTAAGTAAGCCACGACTGATTTAACCCTGTCTGCTTGAATTGATCCAGTTGTCCCGAGTCACAGAACCTAAGAATCACAGCCCAATCGGATTCACACAATAAGATGGACTAGTCAAAAATGGGGCAGCACGGTTTTTCGATGGGGCAATCCCGTGGTTATCTTTCAGGACCGAAAGAGCTGTAATAATGACTGTTTGTTTGGGGCACAACCCGTCATTACAAAACCAGCTCTTTGTTTTCCCCTGAGCCAAAGCTTAGAGTCATCCGATGAGTCACGCATTGTTCAACCTCCTTTTAGTAAATCTGACTTTTCAGGGCCTTGCGAAATATACAGGTAGTCCTCAATTTACAGCTGCTCATTGAGGGAGCGTTCTAAGTTCTAAAAAAAAAAGGGACTCGGTATCATTTTTCACCCTCACGACCGCTGAAGGAATCCTGTGGTCACGTGATCCATTATATAATTACGGGTTTGCACCTTCAATCATCTTTCAACCAAGGGACCTGACTTCATATAACTAAGCCCAAGATTAAAAAAAAAGAACTCATGTTTTTTTTTTAATTGAAAATTTTTAAGATTTTACAATAACAAAAACAAAACAATTTTCCCCAACCCTCCCCCTCCCTCCCCCGACTATCCCAGAGCTGGATATAGGCTTAATTAAAATTTCTTCAAAAGATCTTAAGAAAAATATAAAATATAAATAAATCTAGATACATTACTTTAACGAATTACAAAATGATTAACAATAATATATATGTAAAAAAAACATTAACTTTTCAATATAAGTTATAAAACTGTAAACAAATCTAAATACATTACTTAAACAAATTATAAAATAATTAAGAGTAAAATATATATAAAGAAAGATAAATACAAAAAAAGGAAAAGAAATAGAAAAAAAGAAAGAAGAAAAAAAATTGGCTTTTCAAAAAGATTAGCTTTTCAATATAAGTTATTAAAAAGCTAAATAATATTTTTTAATATCCATCTTATGTTGTATAAAGTCTATCCAATTCTTCCATACCACAACATACTTCTCTTGTGATCGATCCTTCAGGAAAGCCGAAATCTTTGCCATTTCCGCCAAGTAAGAAACTTTAAAAAGCCACTCTTGCAAAGTAGGCAAAGATTCCTTCTTCCAACATTGTGCTACTAACAACCTTGCAGCTGTAATTAAGTTTAACATCAATGTGATATCTTTGGTATCACAATCAGTAACAATACCTAATAAAAACAATTGTGGGGTAAATTTTACCCTCCTTCTAAAAATTCTTTGAATATTCCACCATATCTTAATCCAAAAAACTTTTATATTTTTACACGACCACCAGATATGATAGTATGTAGCATCCAAACATCCGCATCTCCAACATTTAGGCTGTAGATCAGGATACATACGAGACATTTTTTGTGGATCAAGGTGCCATCTATAAAACATTTTATAAAAATTCTCCCTTAAATTTTGGGCTTGGGTAAATTTAACGTTCCTCACCCAAATAGTTTCCCAAGTATCTAGTGGAACTGGTTCACCAAAGTTTTGTGCCCATTTAATCATACATTCTTTAACTAACTCTGCTTCTGAGTTCAGTTCTACTAGGACCCCATAAGTTCTCTTAATGTGGGTTCGTCTTTGATCTTTTATTTGTTTAAACAAATTCTCATCTTCTCTAAGCAAACCCACATTCCGATCTATCTTCCACCTATCCACTATTTGTCTATACTGGAACCATGAATATATAATATTTTCCTGTGCTAAATCTTCCATAGATTTTAACTGCCAATTTTTACCATCCCATCTAAGTAATTGTGCATAAGAAACGCTATCCATCCTGACCCCTCTCTTTATCCCTTCTATCGCATGCCATGGAATAGCCCATAGTGGAATTTTAAAATCACTTCTATAATATTTCCTCCAAACCCGAAGTAAAGAAGTCCTCATAATATGAGATTTAAAAACCCTATCAACCTTTTTATTAAAAATTAGATAGGCATGCCATCCAAAAAGTAAATCCCAACCCTCCAAGAGGAGTATTTCCACATTTGTTAAATTAACCCAATCACTTATTAATGTTAAAACCACAGCATCATAATACAACTTCAAATTCGGTACCTTGAGTCCACCTCTCTCACGAATATCTTGTATAATTTTAAGTTTTACTCTAAGTTTTTTCCCTGCCCAAATAAATTGATTAATACCTTTCTGCCATTCCTCTAAATTAACCTCATTCTTTAAAATAGGTATCATTTGAAATAAAAAAAGAAACTTTGGCAACACATTCATTTTAATCGCCTCAATTCTTCCCAAAAGAGATAATTGCAACTTTTCCCAATTTTTCATGTCTCTTTGTATATTGACCCACAGCCTTTCATAATTATTTTTGTACAATTTTGCATTAGAAACAGATAAGGTGACCCCCAGGTATTTTACCTTATTAACAACCTCAAAATCTGTCAGATTAACCAACATCTGCTTATCCAGATTAGTCATATTTTTAGGCAATATTTTAGTCTTATTATTATTAATTTTAAAACCCGAAACTCGTCCATATTGATATATCAGTTGTAATAACTCGATTACAGAATAAGTAGGTTGAGATAAGGTAACCACCAAATCATCTGCAAAAGCCCTTAGTTTATATTCTTTTTTATTAACTTCTATTCCTTTTATTCGCTGTGAATCTCGAATTTTAATCAACAATATTTCCAGAGTTAAAACAAACAGCAACGGTGACAATGGACAACCCTGTCTAGTCCCCTTCTCTATTGTAAACACCTCTGACAAACCCCCATTAACTATAAGTTGTGCCGTTTGTTTTTGATAAATAACACCAAGAGCTTGTAGAATTTTTTCCCCAAAATTCATTTTCTCAACTAATCTTAACATAAATTGCCAATTCAATTGATCAAAAGCTTTTTCAGCATCTAAAAATATCAATCCTGCAGGAATTTGATTATTTTTATCTAAGTATTCTAATAAATTAATAATTTGCCTGACATTATTCTTCATATACCTTCCAGTTATAAAACCTGTTTGATCTGTATGTATAACATGATGCAGAACTCTCATAAGCCTATTAGCTAAAATTTTGGCAAAGATCTTATAATCTACATTTAAGAGAGATATAGGTCTGTAATTCTTTGGTAAGGTAAGGTCTTGATCTTCTTTTGGAATTAGAGATATAAAAGCTCTGCCCCATGACGGGGGAATCTGAGAACCCTGTAATATGTTATTAAAGAGCTCGGTTAAAGGTTGAATCATTTCTTGAACCAGAGTTTTATAAAAAGTAGATGTCAAACCATCCGTACCCGGTGCTTTACCTAATTTTAATTCTTTAATCACCTTCTCGATTTCCGCACTGGTAATCAAACCATTAATTTCTTGTTTTTGAAGTTCTGTTAATTTAGGGAAGTTGGCTGCATTTAAATAGTTATCTATATCTAAAATCTGCACTTTAGTACTCTTATATAATTTTTGATAATATTCTAAAAAAGATTTCTTAATCAAATCCTTCTGGTAAACCAATTTACCATTATAGTTTATTTTATCTATAATTCTCTGTCTCTGTTTCTTTCTCAATTGATAAGCCAACCATCTCCCTGGTTTATTAGCATTACAAAATGTATTTTGTTTCATATATAATAAATTAGTTACAGTTTGATCAGCCATCAGCATGTTAAATTGTGATTTAAGCAATTTTATAGATTCTTTAACCTTCTCATCTGTAGGATTTGAAATCAAAATTTTTTCTTTTAATTTAATCTCGCCTTCCAATTCATTACGTTTCTGAGCCTGCTTCTGTCTATGAATATTATTCATTTGTATCAAAATCCCTCGCATGAAAGCTTTACCTGCATCCCATACCATTGACATTGAAGTTCCCTTATGCATATTTAAAACAAAATAATCCTTTAAATGCTCTTTTAACTTTTGAACATTCTTTTCTTGTCTAAATAAATTTTCATTCATCCTCCACGATCTCCTCTCCTCTTTTTCATCAACCAGTTCCATCCAAACTGGACTGTGATCCGTCAATGTCCTGTGAAAAATTTTTAACATTCTTTACCCTAAAATATAAATCAGTTGTAATAAAAAAAAGTCAATTCTTGAAAAAGATTTATGTCTATCTGAAAAAAAGGTGAAGTCTCTCTCCTCCTGGTTATGTTCACGCCAATAATCTTGTAGCTCCCAGTCTTCCTTCAAATCAAAAAAGAACTCATGTTAAAACTAAGTTTAGCAAATTCTAATAAGAGAGAAACTAGTCTTGCTAATATTCCCTTCTCCCAGGAGAGCAGAACAGAGCAGAGCAGAGCAGAACAGAACAGAACAGAATAGAATAGAATAGAATAGGAAGGGAGCTTGGAGGTCTTCTAGTCCAGCCCCCTGCTCAAGCAGGAGAACCTATACCATCTCAGACAGGTAACTGTCCAGTCTCTTCTTAAAAATCTCCAGTGATGGAGCACCCACGATTTCTGAAGGCAAAACTGTTCCACTGGTTGATTGTCCTCACTGTCAGGAATTTTCTCCTTAATTCCAGGTTGCTTCTCTCTTTGGTCAGTTTCCAACCATTATTTCTCCTTGCCTCGGGTGCTCTGGTGAATAACGTGACCCCCTCTTCCTTGTGGCAGCCCCTCAGATACTGGAACACTGCTATCATGTCTCCCCTATTTATTTTTTTTCTTTAGACTAGCCAAATCCAAGTCCTGCAGCCGTTCTTCGTATGTTTCAGTCTCCAGGCCTTGGATCATTTTTGTTGCTCTTCTCTGATTTTTTTTTTTCCAAACTCTCCACATCTTTTTTGTGATATGGAGACCAAAATTGGCTGCAGTATTCCAGGTGTGGCCTCACTAGTGAAAGGAATAAAGTCTTATTCAGAAATTTCTAATGAAGGTTGATTGAAGAAGCCACCTGAAAGTCATAAAGTCAGGCAAGTAAACTATACACAAATAAGAAAAACAGAAGTTGCTAGCTAACCTAAATCGCAAGCAGAGGAAATACAAAAATAAAAATAGAAGCCGAGCTTTGTTAACAGAAAATTAGATGGTGATAGTGAGGATGTACACAAAGGGACAGTGGAACGTGGGAGGGACAGTGGTTTTAGGTGGTCTGGATAGTTTATTGGATGATTAGGGAAGGGGCGTTGAGTGCGATAGAAGAGGGGGAATCTGTGTCGGGGGTAGGATATAAAAATTGTCAAACGGCTCTTTAAGGGGTGGTTGAACTCCTTCGTGTGTTTCAGCTCTCCAGGCGTTTGCAAACGCTTCTTTCTGAATAAAACTTTGTCGCTGGAATTCCAAGTGAGTTGATTTGTTTTGGGATCTTGAGCCACATTCCAAACAACCTGGGTTTGATAAAGCAGTACTAATACTATGTGCGATCTTAATTCTATGCCTCTGTTTATACAACCCAGGATTGTGTTAGCTTTTATTATTATTATTATTGCTGCTGCACACCGCTGGCTCATAGTCAAGTGATCGTCCACTAGGACTCACAGTTACTGTTTTTTAAGCCAGGTCTCACCCAATTTGTATTTGTGCCTTTGGTTTCTCCTGCCTAAGTGTCAGACTTGGCTTTTCTCCACATTCAAGCTCATTTTGTTAGATAGGGCCCTGTTGTGCAGTGTGCTGCAGCTGGCAAAAAGGCCAACACAGTGCTAGGCTGCATTAACAGAGCAACAGAATAAAGATCACATGAAGTATTAATACCACTCTTCAATGCCTTGGTAAGGCCACACTTGGAATCCTGCATCCAGTTTTGGTCACCACGATGTAAAAAAGATGTTGAGACTCTAGAAAGAGTGCAAAGAAGAGCAACAAAGATGATTAGGGGACTGGAGGCTAAAACATACAAGGAACGGTTGCTAGAATTGGGTATGTCTAGTTTAACGAAGAGAAGGACCAGGGGGGACATAATAGCAGTCTTCCAATATCTCAGGGGCTGCCCCAAAGAAGAGGGAGTCAACCTATTCTCCAAAGCCCCTGAAGGCAGGACAAGAAGCAACGGATGGAAACTAATCAAGGAGAGAAGCAACCTAGAACTAAGGAGAAACTTCCTGACAGTGAGAACAATTAATCAGTGGAACAGCCTGCCTCCAGAAGCAGTAAATGCTCCAACGCTGGAAGTTTTTAAGAAGAGACTGGACGGCCATTTGTCCGAAATGGTGTAGGGTTTCCTGCCTGAGCAGGGGGTTGGACTAGATGACCTCCAAGGTCCCTTCCAACTTTACTACTATTATTATTACTATTATTATTGTGTCCTGAGCCTGCAAAAGTCAGGCTTGGGACATTGCAAGGTTTCCCGGGCAATTGCAAAAGCTGCCCGGGACCAGACTGAGTGGCGCCAGCCTAGCACGCATGCGCAAGGCGCGAAAAGTGCCTAGAGATGTTTCCATTTTGTCCAGGGATTTGGGACGTATAAAAGGAGGCCTGCGTGCCTTTGCTCGTTGATGGAGTTTTGACTAAATGCACAATAAAGAGCTGTTCTATAGATGTGTGTCTTCTTCATTCACCATCGCTCCCAGGACTTAACAGGCCCCTTGTTCCAGTTAGTCAAGATCTTTTGGGATTCTGAAGGAATGCATCAGCCTTATCTAGGGGACAGCTTGTGCTTGGAGCCAGGGAGAAACAAAACCTTGAGGAGCGCCTCAAGGGAGCCAGTTACCAAAACACTATGGCACCTGCGGATTGGCTGGGAATCAGACAGACCCTGGGACCCTCAGGGGAGGAGTAATAGTAATAGTAATAGTAATAGTAATAAAGTTGGAAGGGACCTTGGAGGTCATCTAGTCCAACCCCCTGCTCAGGCAGGAAACCCTACACCATTTCGGACAAATGGCTGTCCAGTCTCTTCTTAAAACCTTCCAGTGTTGGAGCATTTATTGCTTCTGGAGGCAGGTTGTTCCACTGATTAATTGTTCTCACTGTCAGGAAGTTTCTCCTTAGTTCCAGATTGCTTCTCTCCTTGATTAGTTTCCATCCGTTGCTTCTTGTCCTGCCTTCAGGTGCTTTGGAAAATAGCTTAATTCCCTCTTCTTTATGGCAGCCCCTGAGATATTGGAATACTACTATCCTGTCCCCCCTTGTCCTTCTCTTCGTTAAACTAGACATACCCAATTCTAGCAACCGTTCCTTATATGTTTTAGCCTCCAGTCCCCTAATCATCTTTGTTGCTCTTCTCTGTACTCTTTCCAGAGTCTCAGCATTTTTTTTTACATCGTAGTGACCAAAACTGGATGCAGTATTCCAAGTGTGGCCTTACCAAGGCATCGTAGAGTGGTATTAATACTTCACGTGATCTTGATTCTATCCCTCTGTTAATGCAGCCCAGCACTGTGTTGGCCTTTTTGGCAGCTGCAGCACATGGCTGGCTCCTATTTAGGTGATTGTCTACTAGGACTTCAAGGTCCCTCTCACAGTTACTACTATTGAGCATGGTGCCACCTATGCTGTACTTGTGCATTTGTTTTTTCTTGCCTAAATGTAGAAGCTTGCTTTTACTATTGCTTTTAATATACTGCTTGCATGGGTTTTTCTCCAGATCTCCTCTTGTTTTCCCTGCTGCCACTAGATCCCTAATAAAAGTTCCCTTTGAGACAATGCCTGTAATGTAGAATAATGAAAAATTACTAAAATAATGATGTGTCTGCATAATTACTGGAATAATGCTGTGTTAGCAATATGTGACTAACCCAGTGGTTCTCAACCTGTGGGTCGGGACCCCATTTGGGGTCGAACGACCATTTCACGGGGGTCGCCAAACAACGCAGTCCGCCATTTTTTTCCCCCTTTTCCTTAGCTGTGCTACTCCCTTTTATTCTGTTGGCTTTTGAAAGCCAATAGAATAGACTCTCTTGAATAGAGTCTAATTTTATTGGCTTTCAAAAGCCAATAAGAATTGTCCAGGCTGTCTCTGCCCTGCTGAGCCCGCCAAAAGTCCCAGTCTGCAAACGGTGCTGCACCAGTTGAGTAGTCCTCGACTTACGACCGGTTGAGTAGTCCTCGACTTACGACAGGTTGGGGGGGTCGCGGCATTAAAAAGGTTGAGAACCACTGGACTAACCAAATGTGCATTGCATTTGGATACAATGTATGTAGCAAATTCTCCGTTGTATGCCTGTGAGAAACAAACTTAATGTATTACAATGTAGATTTCTCTGTGTGTTCCTTTGTTCCTGAGGGAAGGAATGTATAAAACTGTAGTCTGAACCCGCCCTCAGGGTTCAGAATTGCTTGTCTCTGTTGCTTCTGAACCTGCGCAATAAATGTCTCTGCCAAACCCTCCGGAATTCATAAAAGTCCTTCAGTTTATTCCACAAGACCTGTTTCAAGATCTCTGCTTTCTTGGGAGGCTTAGATGAGGTAGGTCCTTACAGAAGCACCTTTGGGACAAGGATCTAGAACAGGTTCCCAACCGGGGGTGCGAGGCAATATTCCAGGGGGTGTGAAAACTTGGGTTTTCAAAATTATAGGGTGCATGGATAATTCATTGCCGTTATTCTGAACCTTTGTAAGGGGTGCAAGAATATATCAGAACTAAGGAGAAACTTCCTGACAGTTGGAACAATTAACCAGGGGAACTACCTGCCTCCAGAAGCGGGGAATGCTCCAAGACTGGAAGTTTTTAAGAAGAGACTGGACAGCCATTTGTCTGAAATGGTATAGGGTTTCCTGCCTGAGCAAGGGGTTGGACCAGATGACCTCCAAGGTCCCTTTCAACTTTATTATTATTATTATTATTATTATTATTATTATTATTATTATTATGGATCATCGCACAGTCGGTCAGATGTTCAGACTGGATTTGGCATTTTGTCTACCTATTGAGTCCTTACCCAGGACCTGGGATAGGCAGATGTGGATGTATGATGGTATTACAGGTATCGTCGCAGGATGGAAGCAGTTCCTAATAAGGCCGCCTTTTGCAATTGACTAATAGCGAATTTGTCAATGCCAATGGTGTTCAAGTGGTGCTCCAGTTGTTTTGGGATTGCACCCAAGGAGCCTATGACTATTGGTATTACCCTTGCTTGCTTTTGCCACAGTCTTTCTATTTCTATTTGTAGGTCTTTGTATTATTATTATTATTATCGATCATCGCACAGTCAGCCAGATGTTCAGACTGGATTTGGCATTTTGTCTACCTATCGAGTCCTTACCCTTGCTTTTGCCACAGTCTTTCTATTTCTATTTGTAGGTCTTTGTATTTTGTTATCTTCTCCAGTTCTTTCTCTTCTATTCTGCTATCTCCAGGCACTGCCACGTCCACTATCCAGACTTTTTTTGTCTTTCTTATCGACAATTGTTAATTGTTATTATTATTATTATTATTATTATTATTATTATTATTATTATTATTATTATCATCGTTCTAGGGGTGCCTTTGGGAACCGCTGATCTAGAAGTTGAATTTTGGTAATATAATTAAGGAGAGAAGCAACCTAGAACTAAGGAGAAATTTCCCAACAGTGAGAATAATTAAACCAGTAGAACAACCTGCCTCCAGAAGTTGTGGGTGCTCCATCACTGGAGGTTTTTCAAGAAGAGACTGGACAGCCACCGGTCTGAAATGGTATATAGGTTCTCCTGCTCGAGCAGAGGGTTGGACTAGATGACCTCCAGGGTCCCTTCCAAACGGTGTTACTTTATTTTCTAAGTTCTATGCTTCAATCGGGCAGCTTCTCGCGAACGGTCTCTGGCTGATCTTACCAAATTGCATTTGTTTTCAGATTCCTTTCTGAGACGGACAGCCAGCAAGGGCAAAGAAGGCCTTGCAACATTTTATTAAGTCAGCCCCACCTCTGCCTAGGAACTAGGTCAGGGGTAGACAACCTCGGCTCTTTTATGACTCATGGACTTCAACGCCCAGAATTCCTGAGCCAGCATAGCTGGCTCAGGAATTCTGGGAGTTGAAGTCCATGAGTCATAAAAGAGCCGAGGTTGCCTACCGCTGAACTAGGTCAACTTGCATTCTCTTAGCCTCCACCCACACGCAGAGTTCCATCATGAAAAGGTCCGTCTCAAAAATCTTCTGGAGATTTCACAGGCACGCCCCTGGCGTTTTCTTGGCGGCGGCATCAAAGGGGGATTCGGCCTTGCCATTTCTGGGACTTGGCCAGTCCATCCCAAAGTCCTGGAATTTTCCTGTGGGTTCCAGGTCTGAGTCTGTTTTAGCATTTGGGGATCACCCACCTTTGTTTTGGAGGCAGTTTGATGGACCTATACTTGGGGGGGGGAAGACACGATAGCAGAGTTCCAGTATTTGAGGGGCTGCAATAAAGAAGAGGGGGTCAAATTTTGCTCCAAAAGCACCAGAAGACAAGACAAGAAACAATGGATGGAAGCTGATCAAAGAGAGAAGCAACCTGGAACTAAGGAGAAACTTCCTGACAGTGAGGACAATTAACCAGTGGAACAGCTTGCCACCAGAAGTTGTGCATGCTCCAACACTGGAAGCTTTTAAGAAGTGACTGGACAGCCATTTGTTTTGAATTGGAATAGGGTCTCCTTCTTAAACAAGGGGTTGGACTAGAAGATCTCCAAGGTCCCTTCCACTTTTATTCTATTCTGAAGGCATCAGGCTGGAAACTGAAACTGAACATAGAATAATACGGTTGGAAGGGACATTGGAGGGTTTTTCCAAAGTCGGTAAAATGAGGACCCAGATTGTTGGGGACAATAGGCTGACTCTGTCAACCACTTAGAGAGGGCTGTAAAAGCACTGTGAAGCGATATAGAATAGAATAGAGCTGGAAGGGACCTTGGAGGTCTTCTAGTCTAACCCCCTGCTCAAGCAGGAGAACCTACACCAGTGATGGCGAACCTTTTAGAGACCGAGTGCCCAAACTGCAACCCAAAACCCACTTATGCATCATTGGGTGCCGGGTGGGCATGGCCCATTGGGTGGCCGTGGTAACGGCAGATTGGGTGGGACTAAAAAGTTCAATCAATTCCAGCTTTTTTTTTCCCGCAAGAAGTTGAAATTGACTGATTGATTGAATATATTTTTTTTTTTTTTTGCACACGGCAGCAGAGGCCTAAAGCGAAAAGGTTTTATAAAACCCAGCTGAAGGCCTAGGACTGGGGCGACGGTGCGCGTGCCCACAAAGAGGGGTGTCACCTCTGGTACCCGTGCCATAGGTTCGCCACCACTGACCTACACCATCTCAGACAGGTGATTGTCTACTCTTTTCTTAAAAATCTCCAATGATGGAGTAGCCATGATTTCTGGTTGATTGTCCTCACTGTTGGGAAATTTCTCCTTAATTCCAGGTTGCTTCTCTCCTTCATCAGTTTCCAACCATTGTTTCTCGTCCTTCGCTCTAGTGCTCTGGTGAACAACCTGGCCCCTTCTGCCTTGTGGCAGCCCCTCAAATACTGGAATACTGCTATTACGTCTCCCCTATTTCTTCTTTTCTTTAGATTACTAGCCAAACCCAAGTCCTGCAACCGTTCTTCATATGTTTTGGTCTCCAGGCCTTGGATCATCTTATTTGCTCTTCTCTGAATTTTTTCCAAACTCTCAACATCTTTTTTGTGATATGGTGACTAAAATTGGCTGCAATATTCCAGGTGTGGCCTCACTAGGATTTTATAAAGTGGTAATAATAATAATAATAATAATAATAATAATAATAATAATAATAATAATAATAATAATAATAATAATAATATGCAGTTCATCTTCATTGGTCAGCACCAGGTGAAGATGAACTGCATGGGTTTTGGTTGAAACATCTAACTGTTATATACCCACTCATTACCAAACAGTTCAACAATATACTACAAGGAGGAGAAATTGAAAAGTGGCTAACAACTGGGAAAACCTACCTAATAATGAAAAATCCAGCAAAAGGGGTAACACTAGGTAACTACAGGCCAATTACCTGCTTACCAACAACTTTCAAATTACTAACTGGTGTAGTAGCTGATGCAGTGCAACAGCATCTAGTTGAAAACAATCTCTTTCCACCTGAGCAGAAAGGAAACTGTCCCAATAGCAGAGGAACAAAAGATCAACTCCTAATAGACAAAATGATCTTGGAAAACTGCAAGAGAAGGAAGACCAACCTGAATGTGGCATGGATTGACTATAAAAAGGCATTTGACTCTCTGCCACATGATTGGATAATCAAGTGCCTTGAAATAATAGGAGTCAGTAGAAACATCAGAAAATTTGTGCAATGATCGATGGCACAATGGAAGACACAGTTGCAGATCAATGGTGAGAGGCTAGGAGAGGTTAATATCAAGAGAGGAATATTTCAAGGAGATTCATTATCACCATTACTATTTGTTATTGCACTGTTTCCTCTGTCAACAATACTGAATAATTCAGGACATGGCTATCAAACATCAAAAACATCTGCCAGACTATCCCACCTCCTTTATATGGATGATCTGAAGCTGTATGGAAAAACATCATCTGAAATAGAATCGCTGCTCAACACTGTCCGTATATATAGCCAAGATATTGTAATGGAGTTTGGCTTGGACAAATGTGCCACACTTACTATCAAACAAAGAAAAATAATGAAAACTGAAGGAATCAAGATGCCCCACGAAAATAACATTAAGAGTCTGGATGAGGAAGAGTACTACAAATACTTGGGTATCCTTCAAGCTGACAACATCAAGCACACTGAAGTCAAGAAAAAGATTAGAGGGGAATACATCAAGAGAGTGAAGAAGATCTTAAAATCCAAACTCAATGGAGGAAATACCATAAAGGCAATCAACACCTGGGCAATCCCAGTCATTAGGTACACAGCTGGAATAGTGGACTGGACTCAAACAGAACTAAAAGCAATGGATAGGCAGACCAGAAAAATAATGACAATGAATCATGCCCTTCATCCACGCAGTGACATTGGTAGACTTTATCTACCAAGGCAAATAGGTGGGCGTGGAATGCTACAAGTACATCAGATGGTTGAAGAAGAAAAAATGGCTTTGGAAGAATATCTGAAGAACAATGATGAAGATGCACTGAAATTAGTATATCAGGAAGGCTTACTAACTACTGGAGAGACCAAACTGGCCTACAAGAAAGACCAAATGAAGAACAGAATAGAGGCATGGGAAGACAAAGCACTACATAGCCAATACATGAAAAAAATAGCTGGGAAAACAGATAATAATAAAACCTGGCAATGGCTAAGAGCAGGAAAATTGAAGAAAGAGACCGAGGGACTAATTCTGGCTGCACAAGACCAAGCCTTAAGGACAAATGCATACAAAGTCAAAATTGAGAAGACAGCAACAGACAGTAAGTGCCGCCTATGCAAAGAAGCTGAAGAAACAATGGACCACTTGGTAAGCTGTTGCAAGAAGATAGCACAAACTGATTACAAGCAGCAGCATGACAAAGTAGCAACAATGATGCATTGGAAGATCTGCAAAAAATATCATTTGCCTGTAAGCAAAAACTGGTGGGATCATAAAATAGAGAAAGTCATAGAAAATGATCAAATTAAACTGCTCTGGGACTTCAGAATTCAAACAGACAAGCATCTGCAACATAACACCCCAGACTTAACAATTGTCGATAAGAAAGACAAAAAAGTCTGTATAGTGGACGTGGCAGTGCCTGGAGATAGCAAAATAGAAGAGAAAGAACTGGAGAAGATAACAAAATACAAAGACCTACAAATAGAAATAGAAAGACTGTGGCAAAAGCAAGCAAGGGTAGTACCAATAGTCATAGGCTCCTTGGGTGCAATCCCAAAACAACTGGAGCACCACTTGAACACAATTGGCATTGACAAATTCGCTATTAGTCAATTGCAAAAGGCGGCCTTATTAGGAACTGCTTCCATCCTGCGACGATATTTGTAATACCATCAAACATCCACATCTGCCTATCCCAGGTCATGGGTAAGGACTCGATAGGTAGACAAAATGCCAAATCCAGTCTGAACATCTGGCTGACTGTGCGATGATCCATAATAATAATAATAATGGGAAGAAGAAGAAGAAGAAGAAGAAGAAGAAGAAGAAGAAGAAGAAGAAGAAGAAGAAGAAGAAGAAGAAGAAGAAGAAGAAGAAGAAGAAGAAGAAGAAGAAGAAGAAGAAGTAGTAGTAGTAGTAGTAGTAGTAGTAGTAGTAGTAGTAGTAGTAGTAGTAGTAGTAGTAGTTGGAAGGGACCTTGGAGGTCATCAAGTCCAACCCTCTGCTCAGGCAGGAAACCCTATACCATTTCAGACAAATGGCTGTCCAGTCTCTTCTTAAAAACTTCCAGTGTTGGAGCATTCACTGCTTCTGGAGGCAGGCTGTTCCACTGATTAATTGTTCTCACTGTCAGGAAGTTTCTCCTTAGTTCCAGGTTGCTTCTCTCCTTGATCCGTTTCCATCCATTGCTTCTTGTCCTGCTTTCAGGAGCTTTGGAGAATAGCTTGACTCCCTCTCCTTTGGGGCAGCCCCTGAGATATTGGAACACTGCTACCATGTCCCCCCTCGTCCTTCTCTTCATTAAACTAGACATTCCCAATTCCAGCCACCATTCCTTATACGTTTTAGCCTCCAGTCCCCTGATCATCTTTGTTGCTCTTCTCTGTACTCTTTCTAGAGTCTCAACATCTTTTTTACATCGTGGTGACCAAAACTGGATGCCGTATTCCAAGTGTGACCTTACCAAGGCATTGTAAAGAGGTATTAATACTTCACTGTGTTGGCTTTTTTGGCAGCTGCTGTATAGAAGTTTATATAGACATCTAAGTGCTATTGCTACCTTACGCACAAAGCCAGCTGGGTGATCTTGGGCCAGTCACTCTTTCTTAACCTCAGGAATGAGACAATGGCACAGTCCTTTTGAAAAACCTTGCCAAGAAAACTGCAGGGACTGGTCCAGGCAGTCTTCAAGAATTGAACATGATGAAATAGAAAGAAAAAGAAAGAAAGAAAAATTGTTTTAAAGCTGCCATCTGCTGAGGGAGTTCGGTATTGATTTTTATAAGCCACGTTTTCTCAAATTGTTGTTGAATAAACCAGAGTTTATAAACCAGAGCTCCAGTAAGTCTTGATTCTTTTCTTTGAGTCCTGCATTTGAATGCACATCATGATAAGATAGATGATAGATAGATAGATAGATAGATAGATAGATAATTTACAGATGAGAGATTTACAGATGATAAATGGTAGATAGATAGAGATAGTTAGATAGGATAGAAAGATAGGACAGAGAGAGAGAAGAGAGAGAAAGGTAGGATAGACAGCAGCAGGCATATCTGCTTATATGCACAGTTCTATTTACACAGGCAGTGGGTGCATATGCGGCGCTGCTTGCAAAACCGGAGCATGAGCTCCTACTGCTTGCAAAACCGGAGCATGAGCTCCTACTGCTCAAGCAAATGCTTCTCCCACTGCTTGCATGGCCTGGTTCTGATTGGGCCACAGGCCAGGTATTTCTAATGTGTGGACTTCCGCTCCCAGAATTCTATTTGGACTTCAGCTCCCAGAATTCTAAGATGCATGGACTTCAACTCCCAGAATTCTGTTTGGACTTCAGCTCCCAGAATTCTAAGATGCATGGACTTCAACTCCCAAAATTCTGTTTGGACCTCAGCTCCCAGAATTCTGTTTGGACTTCAGCTCCCAGGATTCTGAGATGCATGGACTTCAACTCCCAGAATTCTCCAGCCAGGTTTGCCAGCTTCAGTTCTGGGACTTGAAGTTCACAGATCTTAAATTTTCTGAGGTTGAAAAACACTAGGTTGACCTGTTGCCTATACTATGAATCTGCAAGAAAGATAAAGGAGTTATCATTTTCTATTTTTCTATTTTTTTCCCTAAATGTCCCCAAGAGTGTAGATGATATTTTAAAATTCCTTTGCTAGTCATCATAAGCTGGTAACTGTAAAAGCAACCTACATCAAAACAAGGTGGTTGTTTAAAGCTCCACAAGAGAGAGAGAGAGAGAGAGAAACCACAAGAAAGGTTTAATGTTCTTTTTATTATTAACATTATTTAGTTTGGAAAGCATTATGAAAAATACACACTTTACAAGGGTATAGGGAGAGAGAGAGAAAAAATGCAATCGATTGTTTGAATGGCATTCTTTGAATGGATGCTTTAATTTTAAAGATGCTCACCAAATGTGTCCCAGTGTTGGAAGTGTCCGACTTACTCCTTAGTAAATCTTGAAGTGGTGCATAATGTCACAAAATGATCAGATTCTATTCCACTCCACTCCACTCCACTCCACTCCACTCCACTCCACTCCACTCCACTCTACTCTACTCTACTCTACTCTACTCTACTCTACTCTACTCCACTCCACTCCACTCCACTCCACTCCACTCCATTCCATTCCATATTTTATATTCTATTCTGTTCTGTTCTGTTTTGTTCTTTCTTGTATAGATTCCACCTCTAGAGGAATCTAGAGGGCAGCACCACTAGTGAAAAATATTAACCAAAATTAATTAATAGTAAGCCAAAATTGGCTTTTGTCAAATGATTTGTGGCCAACTGATTTGGGAAAAAGTTGGCATTGGCGTGCGTGCGTGCGTGCGTGTGTGTGTGTGTGTGTGTGTGTGTGTGTGTAAATAAATATATTAACTTTATATGCTGCCCATCTTACTATTGAGTTTTTTGGGCAATATTGCCGAAAAAAAAACACCTTTTACCTTCTCTAAGTAAAACCAACCCGTATTCAGCCATGAACCCAACCAGCATAAGACGAAACCCAATTCCATAGGACTGAATGTTGTCTGTAAACGCAATCCTTGTCAACTGTACATCATGTTCTTATGGCCCAGCACATTGTGTGAGTCCAGGCAGTTTAACTAGCAAACCCTGGATTGCATGACACCAGGCATTCATTTCTACACAATTCACCACATGTGAAATATAATTCCTTGATGTTGGAAACAGCCAGTTTATCAACAATTGAGCTTAATAAGGAGGAGGTCCAAGTATAAACCCAAAGGTGCTTTTTTTTTCAGGAGACAACTGGACGTTCTTGTTTTTCTTTTGAAGACGTTTCGCTTCTCAATCCAAGAAGCTTCTTCAGCTCTGAACGGAGGGTGGGGAATGGAAGGATTTATACTCCTTGCAGACAGCCGGTCATTTGCATCTTTTCAGAGAGAGCTGTTGAGGCCACTTGGAGGTTTATCTGTGCAAATGGGTGTGGAGTCTTCTTGGAACTGCTGTGTTGTGGAGCTGTGTTTTCTGCAGAATGTTTTCTGCCCTGGGTCACTGTGGAAGACAGGCGAAGGCTGTTGGGGATGAGTTGTCTGGGTCTCAAACTGAAGCGCAAATGGTTCCCGTTTTTCATTTGCACCACTCATTGAGGACACAGATAAACCTCCAGGTGGCCTCAACGACTCTCTAAAAGAAGGCAAATGACCAATTGTCTGCAGGGAGTATAAATCCTTCCATTCCCCACCTTTCAGTCGGAGCTGAAGAAGCTTCTTGGAGGAGAAGTGAAACGTCTTCAAAGGAAAAACAAGAAAGTCTAGATGCCTCTTGAAAAAGCAGCTTTGGGACAGCCATGGCCTGGATGACTGAGAACCTCCATAGATGTCCAAGTGTAAAGTAAGCAAGTGGGATCGCCACCCCTAAGTAGATTTCCTTGCAAACAAGGTTGTTGTCAATGCTGCAAATATTGTATATTCTTGCTTTATGACAATATGAATTGTCTGGTAATTATGGGGTTAATACAGAGCAGAAGGGGCGTTGGGGGTAAAGCCCGGGAAAGAAAGAGGAAGAAAACCTTTGACCTTCACACTAATTGGATAATGTGAGATATGAGGGCTAATTTAGGGAGGGAACATGCTGATAATTTTACTGCTCAGAGGAAGAGAACTTAGATCCTAGCATCCCTCCGTTGTGCCTGTGCCGACATTTTGTAACAATAAAAGACTTTTAGGAAAATAAATGCCTGGAAGTTCTTTGGAATGTTTCTTTAGCAGGAACCGCAACAGTTGTTTCAAGCAAGAAGGAAGGCTTGGAGTTCTTCTCTTGGGAGGAGTAAACCACCACCCAGAGGGCTATTTCTCAACTCTGCAGCAATGCATCTTGCGATCCGCTGCGCACAACCTTGGTCACTCCTGTGGGCTGGCGTTTGCAAGGAGCAATTGCAAAGGAATCACAAACATCTGCAAAATCACGACTGGGGAGGAAAGGAGAATCAGGCCCTTGACCCAAGAAAAGGTCCATGTAGGTCGGACACAACCGAGGTGTTCCCAGAACTAGGCTGGACTATTAGTTGAAAGTATTGATGCAGAGTCAAGAAGCAAGAGGAAAATTCTTTTTAACCTACAATTTTCCAGGATCGGTTGGAGACCTCCCTGGGGGAGCTACCACGAGCTCATGCATTCTCTCATCACAGCTTGGCTCCCAGGATGTAGAAGATACTGATCAAGGTGCCCACCAGCAGCAACAAGGAGCTGGTCTTCACACCGACAGCACCACTTACGTTGCAGAAGGAATGATCACAGCATTTCATTGAGAAAGCCATCATACCGACATCAAACTGTACATCGGGGCACGTGGCAGAACACCCTTTGGAGATCAATTGCTTGTGATTGTCACCTGCAGGTCAGGAAGAAAATTAACACGATTATTTTGTCTCCATCATTTATACTTTTTTTTCCTCCCCATGAGTGGCTGATTGAAATAATAAGACTGGCTGTTCTAAAAGAACGAAAAGGAAGGAATACACAGTTGGCTTATTTGATCAAAGTTGAAATAAGACTCTTGGGGGGGGGGCAGTTTTGGCAACCCTTTATCGACATTTTGATGGCACCAGTATTGAAAAATTGATGTTTTATGGCTTAGCTTATAGATCAATGGGATATGGAATGAAGAGATATCTGTTTAACTTTATAAGGGGTGAACAGTTATTAACTTTGCTTATAGTTGCTCTGATGAAGATTGGAACTCATAGATGATAGATAGATAGATAGATAGATAGATAGATAGATAGATAGATAGATAGATAGATAGATAGATAGATAGATAGATAGATAGATAAACCCGAATAACCAAAGACATACATACATACATACATACAAAAATAATGTCTTGACATATTTGGGTCTTTTCCCATGTAAGATTGAGAGTATCTTGGTGATGTTTCGACTAGGTCCCACTCGTCATCTTCAGGTTGGGGTCTTCGGCTTCGTGCTTGTGTGAGCAAAGTGTGATCGGAGCTGCTGTCTCTCTATAAATATTGGTGGGGGTGTGTGGAGTGCTGGCTCAGTTGCTGTGGGTGGGTTGGTTGGCTATGTTGGAGTTATCGTTTGTGGATTGTTTGGCTGTTTCATAACATCCTGAGTAGCTGAGGTGCTGGCTGTGTGCCCATTAGTCTTTTGTGTTGTAATGACCTGGGTAATGGGTTGTGTGATGGCATCCTGAGATCTGGTGTAGTGATATCCTGAGTTCTGTATTGCAACGTCCTGGGTGGTTGGCTGTGTTGTAACATCCTGAGCTTTAGCCAACACAGCCAACCACCCAGGATGTTGCAACACAAAATACACAGCATACGTTTATTAATCTCCAACGGATTCCAAAGAAATACTATTACCAACCTAATCCAAAGGGAAACACCCCCCAAGAACCGAGACATAGACCAGTACAATGACATTGCCCTTCTCCCCTACATCAAAGGGAGCACAGATAAAATCAGCAAAATTCTCCACAAACACAATATCAAGACAGCCTTCAGCACCGACCAAAAAATAGCCAACATCTTAAGAAACCCCAAAGACATGATCCAGCTAGAAAACCAAGAAGTCTATGAAATACCATGCAAAATCTGCCCAGCCAGATACACTGGACAAACTAACAGGAGAATAAATGCACGCATCACAGAACACAAGAACGCAGTCAGAAAAGAAGAAAAAACTTCCTCCCTCTTCCAGCACCTTAAAGCTACAGGACATGAAATTGATTTTGAAGGAACCAAACTAATCTCCAAAACTGAATACCACAACAGGAGAATAATTATGGAAATCGAAATAGAAAAACATCCCCACAACATGAATAAACGTGACGATACCTCCCGCCTACCAGACATCTGGAAACTAGCCCTAATCAACAAACGAGTCTTAGCCACGAAAACTGACACTGGACCCAGAACTACACAGCACGCCACCACCATTCACCCTCACCAGACCCAAACCCAAGCCCAAACCCATCCCTCAGATGAAATGCAACCACCATCCAGAAGCCAAACCATGATGACATCACCAGCTGCTACACCTCCATCCAACCCCCACACAAAGCAAACAGACACATGCCATGAACACAGAGCTAGATCGCAAACTCAGAGCCAAACCAAAGCCTGGTACGTTACATCACAGCCTTCTACTCTGGACATCACATCACAGAACTCAGGAGGTTACAATGCTAAAGCTCAGGATGTTACAACACAGCCAACCACCCAGGATGTTGCAACACAGAACTCAGGATATCACTACACTAGATCTCAGGATGTCATCACACAGCCCATTACCCAGGTCATTACAACACAAAAGACTAATGGGCACACAGCCAGCACCTCAGCTACTCAGGATGTTATGAAACAGCCGAACAATCCACAAACAATAACTCCAATACAGCCAACCAATCCACCTACAGCAACTAAGCCAGCACTCCACACACACCCCACCAATATTTATAGAGAGACAGCAGCTCCGATCACACTTTGCTCGCACAAGCATGAAGCCAAAGACCCCACCCTGAAGATGACGAGTGGGACCTAGTAGAAACGTCGCCAAGACACTCTCAATCTTACACGGGAAAAAACCCGAATACGCCAAGACATTATTTTTGTATGTATGTATGTATGTATGTATGTATGTATGTATGTATGTATGTCTTTGGTTATCCGGGTTTTCTCCCGTGTAAAATTGGAAGTGTCTTGGTGACGTTTTGACGAAGTCCCATTCGTCATCTTCAGGCTGGTGTTTTCAGCTTCGTGTTTCTAGGAGCAATGTGTGATCGTAGCTGTTTCTTCCTTTTAACTGCCAGTGGGGTGTGTGAACTGATTGGGTGGGAGCTTGGCTGTGTTCTGATTGGGTGGAGGAGTGTTCTGATTGGTTAGGGGCTTGACTGTGCTCTGATTGGATGGGGTTTGGCTGTGCTCTGATTGGATGGGGGAGTGTTCTGTTTGGGTGGGGGCTTTGTTGTGCTCGGGTTAGTCTGAGTTGCAGGGGAATTTGAGATGGTGAGCTGCGTTGCTGTTGTTTGGCTTTGCATTCGTGGTCATGCCTCATCTTCATGGTGAGTGTCAGTTTGCTTCGTGTATGGATTAGAGGGGTTTAAAGTGGCTAATGATGCAGTTGTGGTCTGGATTCTGGTTTGTGGTCGTGCCTCATCATCGGTGTGGGTTTGGGTTTGCTTTTTGCATGGATGTATGGTGGTGACATCCTGTGTGGTTTTCGTGAGTGTGGGTCTGGTGTCATTCTTTGTGTTAGGGACTCGTTTGTCAATAAGGGCAGGTTTCCAAATGGCTGGTAGGCGGGAGGTATCATCTTGTTTATTCATGCTGTGTGGGCGTTTTTCTATCTCGATGGCTTCTCTGATTATTCTGTTATTAAAGTGTTCAGTTTTAGCGATAGTTCTGGTCTTTTTAAAGTCAATTTCATGTCCTGTGGCTTTAAGGCGTTGGACCAGGGAAGAAGTTGGTTCCTCTTTTTTGACTGAGTTCTTATGTTCTTCAATGCGTACACTTATTCTTCTGTTGGTTTGTCCGATGTATGTGGTGGGACAAGCGGTGCATGGGATTTCATATACTCCTTGGTTTTCTAACTCAATTTTGTCTTTGGGGTTTCTTAGGATGGTGGATATTTTTCTGTTTGTGCAGAATGCTGTCTCGATGTTGTGTTTGTGGAGGATCTTGCTGATTCTGTCTGTGGTGCCTTTTATGTATGGGAGGAGGGCTTTGATATCAATCAAAGCACATATTTTTTAAAATTGGTAAATCAATTTGCTTATCAAAAATATGAGCTTTGATTGATTTACCAATTTAAAAACTATGTGCTTTGATTGATTTAATTTTTGATAAGCAAAAATATGTGCTTTGTTAACCCAAGAAACTTCTAAGAATCTGTTTTGAAAGACCACCTCTTGCAGAATGAAGATTGCAATGCTGAATGAAACAACAGTAAAGTAAAAAAAAAGTAGAACTTTTTGGCACAGCAATCAAACAAGGCAGACACAGACTTCAACGGATAATTAGAACTTTAAGAAAAAACAATTGCTACCAGCCTACCTTCCATTGAGGATCCATATATTGCACGGGTCAGAAAGAGGGCTGAGAAAATAACTACAGACCCCTCACCAGTGGTGGAATTCAGCCGGTTCGCACCACTTCGGCAGAACTGGTAGCTAATTTTTTGTTGCCCAGGCCCAGAATGGATGTCTGGAAGTGGCATCCATGCAGAGAACCGGTTGTTCATCTATTTGAATCCAGTGGTGGAATTCAAATATGTGAACAACCGGTTCTCTGTAGGGATGCCACTTCCAGAAGTCCACTCTGGGCCTAGGCAACAAAAAATTAGTTACCAGTTCTGCCGAAGTGGGGTGAATTGGCTGAATCCCACCATTGTTTGAATCCCACCACTGCCCCTCATATCCTGGAGATAATTGTTCCAACTTCTGCCCTTGATATCAAACCTATAGGGCATGGCAGGCCAAAACAACTAGACACAAGGACAGTTTCCCCCCCCATGCTATTACTCTGCTAAACAACTAATTCTCACAACACTGTCAAACTATGTACTAAGGCTATATTACTATTATCCTTATCTTCTTATGGCTATAACTTTCTGGCTTGTATCTTACGATTTATATTGTTTTATTTAGTAACCTAGTATGATTTATGTTGTTTGCTTATTTATATCCTATGACTATCACTGAGTGTTGTATCTTATGATTTAGGATGAATGTAGTTTTATGATGATTATTTATCACTTGTTGCTTTTGTACACAGACTGAGAGTTACCCACCGGACAAAAATTCCTTGTGTGTCCAATCACACTTGGCCAATAAAAAATATTCTATTCTATTCTATTCCATTCCATTCCAGTCCAGTCCATATTTTCTTTTCTATTCTATTCCATATTTTCTATTCTATTCTATTCTATTCTATTCTATTCTGTTCTGTTCTGTTCTGCTCTGTTGTGCTCCGTTCAGTCATGTCCTGTCATGTCCTGTTCTGTTTGGTCCTGTCCTGTCCTGTCATGTCCTATTCCAGTCCAGTCCAGTCCAGTTCAGTGTAGTCCAGTCCATATTTTCTATTCTATTCTATTCTATTCTATTCTATTCTATTCTATTCTATTCTATTCTATTCTATTCATTCCATATTTTCTATTCTATTCTATTCATTCCATATTTTCTATTCTATTCTATTCTATTCTATTCTATTCTATTCATTCCATATTTTCTATTCTATTCTATTCTATTCTATTCTATTCTATTCATTCCATTCTATTCTTTTCCAGTCCATATTTTCTTTTCTATTCTATTCCATTCTATTCCATATTTTCTATTCTATTCTATTCTATTCTGTTCTGTTCTGTTCTACTCTGCTCTGCTCTGCTCTGCTCTGCTCTGTTCAGTCATGTCCTGTCATGTCCTATTCCAGTCGAGTCCAGTTCAGTTCAGTGTAGTCCAGTCCATATTTTCTATTCTATTCTATTCTATTCTATTCTATTCTATTCTATTCTATTCTATTCTTCCATTCCACTCCACTCCATATATACTATTCTATTCATTCCATATTTTCTATTCTATTCTATTCTATTCTATTCTATTCTATTCATTCCATATTTTCTATTCTATTCTATTCTATTCTAGTGTAGTCTAGTTAATCTATTCTAGTCTATTCTAGTCTATTCTAGTCTATTCTATTCTAGAATGAAAAGTTTCCAGAGGGCTGCATCCACTTACCTTTACCTCCACCAAAATATTTTGTTGTGCAATGTCGCTGGTCTTCACCACAGCTCTCCACATGATAGCATTGCGCGTTATCTTCCACTTTGTCGCACTTGAAGCAGTAGAGCGAAGACACTGCAAAGCGCCGCATAGAAGCAAACACAGAGACACACAGGCATTAGAACAATGTCATGAAATGGAGAGAGATCCTGGCAATTTTGCAAGGCCTTATCAGCACCCTAAAATAAAAGCACAAAACAGGAATACAGGTAGCCCTCGACTTACCGCAACGGGAACTCACAAGTTTGTTTGCTAAGCGAGACATTCGTTCAGTGGGTTTTGCCCCGTTTGACGACCTTTCCTTTCACAGTTGTTAAGTGAATCATGGCAGATGTTAAGTTAGTCAGAAAGTCAGAAACTCACAAAAAAGGATCCCCTGACCCTGGGACACTGCAATCATCATCAATGTGAGTCAGCTGTCAAGCGTCTGAATTTTGATCACGTGACTGTGGGGATATTGCATCAAGTCGCAGTTATGAAAAAAAGATCATAAATCTCTATTTTAGTGCTGCTGCTTGAACGGTCACTAAATGAATTATTCTTGCTTAGTAATCGGAATAGAGCTGGAAGGGACCTTAAAGGTCTTCTAGTCCAACACCCTGCTCAGGTAGGAGACCCTAGACGGGGGGGGGGGTCAAACTCAATTTCATTGAGGGCCGTATCAGCATTGCGGTTGACCTCAGGGGGCTGGGTGGGTGTGGCCAGGGTGGGTGCACCCTATACTGGGTGGGCGTGGATGGAGTGGTGTGGCCTACTGGGTGGGCCTGGGCAGGAGTGGGACAGATCTGAGGGTCTCTGGCAGAAGGGGGGGACCAGGGCAAGCGCCAAGGCATGGTCCACTGGAGGAGCCTCACTGTTCCTCTCAGGCCACGCGGAGAGGGGCTTATGGAGCTAAGACTGAATGCGTTTCAGCATAGATGGCCACCACAAAATTGTACATGGGCTCCCAGCTGGCCTGGGCCAGGGGCAAGGCAGCGGGGGCTGTTCCCTCACTGTTTCCAGGATGGCTTCGCGAGCCACATGAAACCACTTCGCAGAGAAGAAGGAGCAGATAAGGAGAGAGACCCAGGCGACACAGTATTGAATAACTGGAGGTTGTCTAAATATTTATAGAAGTATATACTGAGAAGGTTAGATAAATAGAAGGATTAATGTAAGAGAAAATTAATCTTATTGTATATAATACAGATAGGGAAATTTGGAGAGAGGAGTTGCTTGGACATTACCCCCGAATTGTATCTGAAGAGGGATGAGAGGGAAGAAAGGAGAGGAGACAGAAAAGAGTAAAGGAGGGGAGAAGGAAGTAGGAAGGTTGGAGGAGAAGAGGAGAAGTGGGGAGAAAGGGGAGGAGAAGGAAGGAAAGAGAAGAGGAGAGGAAGAAGAGGGAAGTAGGGAAGAGAAGAAAGGGAGAAAGAAGGTAGAGAAGAAGGAGTGTGGATACAGTGAAAGGGGAAATGGGCGAGCAGCACCAAAAGTCGTGTGTATGTATTTATTTCATTTTATCAAAAGTATCTTATATATGAATGTAAAAAGAATGTATGTTAACATCTGATAAATACCACGGTATATGTATGGGGGAGAGTTTGGAAAAATAAAAAATTATTATTAAAAAAAAAACAAAGAAACCACTTTGCGGGCTGCATCCGGCCCCCGGGCCTTGTGTTTGACATGTCTGCCCTAGACCATTTCAGACAAATGGCTGTCCAGTCTCTTCTTGAAAAATCTCCAGTGATGAAGCACCCACAATTTCTGGAGGCAAGTGGTTCTACTGGTTAATTGTCCTCACTGTTATGACTGGAAGAGACCTCAGAGATCTTCTAGTCTTTAAATCATCTCGATCAACTGGTGGTCCAGTCAAGTTTCGAAAATCTCCAGAGAGAGAGAGCATCCATAATCTCAGGGGACAAGATATTCCATTGATTAATTGCTCTCGCTGTCAGAAAATGTCTCCTAGATTGGATCTCTCCGTGTTATAGAAGAACAGAAGAAAAGAGTTGGAAGGGACCTTGGAGGTCATCTAGTCCAACCCCCTGCTCAGGCAGGAAACCCTATACCATTTCAGACAAATGGCTGTCCAGTCTCTTCTTAAAGACTTCCAGTGTTGGAGCATTCACCGCTTCTGGAGGCAGGTTGTTCCACTGGTTAATTGTTCTCCCTGTCAGGAAGTTTCTCCTTAGTTCTAGGTTGCTTCTCTCCTTGATTAGTTTCCATCCGTTGCTTCTTGTCCTGCCTTCAGGCGCTTTGGAGAATAGCTTGACTCCCTCTTCTTTGGGGCAGCCCCTGAGATATTGGAAGACTGCTATCATGTCCCCCCTCATCCTTCTCATCATTAAACTAGACATACCCAATTCCAGCAACCGTTCCTTGTATGTTTTAGCCTCCAGGGCTTCAATCATCTTAGTTGCTCTTCTTCGCCCTTTTTTTTCAAAGCTTGTTGAATTGCTTGCCTTGATATCGATCTGCTTCCAGCATGATAAGGAAGGATGTAACCAAGGTTTTCTCCTTTTTTTAAAAAAAAAATAATAATTTGTAGATCTGGTTTATCTCAACTTGGATATGTCAGAATGCTGGGCTTCTACAAGTTATCCAGCATTGTTGGATGTGGCTTGTGGCTTGAACTAAGAGAGTAATAGCTTCCCAGTGGAATGTGTGGTTAAATTCGTACATGTCTTAACGAAACCAAAGACTTTTCATCTTTCATCACGTCTTCCCCGCTGGTATTCATGGGGGTGTTCTGATACGAGGAACCCGCTGGCTTTTTTTTTTTTTTTTATTTCGAAATGACCTCTTAGCAAAGATATGGGGCAAGATAGTCTTCCAAACCGTGTGTTCTACTCAGGCATTAGGGAAGAAGCAATCCTAACCATTTTAATTTTCTGCCTTCCCGTGGAAGCCCCCTGGGCTGACCTATGTTCTTGTAGAAGAATGTTCTCACGAGATGGAGACAATGGAGAGTTGGATCTGCAGAAGAAGGCCTTAGTTGGAAATCCAAGGGAGTGGAGAAGGCCTGGGTGGAAATACAACTGGGAGAGGAGAAGGAGGAGGGAGGGAGGGGGAGGAGGGGGAAAGGAAGCAGAGGAGGAGATGGAGGAAGAAGAGGAAGAGAGGAAGAGGAGGAGAAAAAAGACTGTGGGGTCCTTGGTGCTCTCTGAGCTTGGTTGTTTTCTTCCAGATGTTTCATGACCCAACTAGGGAACATCATCAGTGCTCGAAGGGAGGGGGGTTTGCAGGGAGGAGGAGGAGGAGGAGGAGGAGGAGGACGACGACAACAACAACAACAGCAACTGTGGGGTCTTTGCTGCTCTCTGAGCTTGGTGGTTTTCTTGCAGACTTTTCATTTGTCCAACTAGGTAACATCATCAGTGCTAGAAGGGAGTGGAGTTTATGGAGAGGAGGAGGAGGAGGAGGAGGGGGAGGGGGAGGGGGAGGAGGAGGAGGAGGAGGAAGGGAAGCAGAGGAGAAGATGGAGGAAGAGGAAGAGAGGAGGAGGAAAAGAAGGGGGATGAGGAAGAAAGGAAGCAGAGAAGGAGATGGAGGAAGAAGAGGAGGAGAGAAAGAGAGGAGGAGGAGGAAAAGGAGGGGGGGAGGAGGAAAGGAAGCAGAGGAGGACATGGAGGAAGAGGAGGGAGGGAGGAGGAGGAGGAAGACTGTGGGTCCTTGGTGCTCTCTGAGCTTGCAGACATTTTATTACCAATCTAGATGGCATCATCAGTACTAGGAGGGGAGGAGATTTGCAGGGAGGAGTTGTCCCATCTCTCTCTCTCTCTCTCTCTCTGTGTGTGTGTGTGTGTGTGTGTGTGTGTTCAAGTCAGGATGAAAGGCAGGGAGGGCTTCCTTCAGTACAGAACCCTGTTTTGAAGTCTGCATTGAACCTTTGCATTGCTGGAGTCCATTTTTTCCTGTTGGAAAGTCTACTCTTTGTGGGATGAGGAAGAGGAGGACTACGCGGTCCTTGGTGCTCTCTGGATTTGGTGAGTTTCTTGCAGATGTTTCATGACCCAACTGGATAACATCATCAGTGCTAGAAAGCAATGGGAGTGTTTGTGGAGAGGGGGAGGAGGGGGGGGCTGAAGATGACTTAGATCAGTGATGGCGAATCTTTTAGAGACCGAGTGCCCCAAAACCGCCCCCGCCCTGCCCCCACTCCAGCCCCGGCCCCCCTCCCTGTCCCCCCAGCCCTGCCCTGCCCTGCACACCCACAGGGCCACCCACCGCCTCCATGGCCCGCTGCAGATCATCCAGGTGTCCCAGCAGCGCCATGGTGGCCACGCCCTTTGCCTGCACCTCACAGCATCAACTGCGCATGATGGGGCGCAAGGGCGGAGTCCCCACTGCCCGGCTGCCATGTCCTTGGCTGTGCTGCTCCACGTGGGCCATGCTCTGGGGTGACTATCCTTCCAGGGGGCTGCTGGTGAGGAGGGGGCTGTGGGCAGAGGCGGGGCTGGGGCAATGGCGTGTGTGCCCACAGAGAGGGCTCTGAGTGCTGCCTCTGGCACGTGTGCCAGAGATTTAGACAAAGGCCAAGGAAGAAAAGGAAGGATGGGAGTTATTGAAATGTCAGCCTTTCTCTTCCAGACTTTCCCAGCTACAGGCCTGGGGCAATCTCTCCAGTTGCTCTCCCCAATTAGTTAGGACGGTGGTGGCACGCGTGCCAGAGGCGGCACTCAGAGCGCTCTTTGTGGGCACGCATGCTGTCACCCTAGCTCCGCCTCCCCCCGTGACCCCCTCCTCCTCTTCAGCAGCCCCTCCGGAGGAGAGTCACCCCCAGGCGCAGCCCCCACAGAGCAGCGCAACCAAGCACATGGCAGCGGGGCAGCAGGGACAAGACTCCGCCCTCGTGCCATCGCGTACACATGATGCTGCAGGGCGCGGGCGGAAGGTGTGGCCGCCGTGGTGCTGCAAGGCCACTGGGTGATCTGTGGCGGGCCGTGGAGGCCCTGCAAGATGGGGTGGGTGGGGCTGGGTGGGCCGGGGGCAGAGTGGGTGGGGCTGGGGGTGGGGCAGGATGGTTTTTGGGCACTTGGTCTCTAAAAGGTTCGCCATCACTGAGTTAGGAGCTCTACAGATGGAGACGCTGAGCTAAACTAGAGCCAAACATCTGGAAAAAATGCATGTCTGGATTGCCCAAAACCAAAAACATGAGAGCAGGGCTTTTCAACCAGTGGTACGGGTACCACCTGTGGTCCATGGGCACCTGGCAGGTGGTACGCGACCATGCTAGAAAAGTGATAGCGGGGGAGGGGAACAAGCTGAATTGATGCCAGCACCGCACAAGCCTGAGCGACAGACGGCTGGAGCTGCAGGGCTGTCAGGGCTCAGCGCAAGTGCCAAGATCAGCGCCAGGCTCCAGCTGGAGCTCAGCGCTGATCCTGGTGCTTCTACTGAGCCCAGAAGAAGCGCCGATCAGCTGGAATGTTGCAGCATCTCCAGGGTCTTGTGATTTACATTCAGATGCTTGGCCACTGATTCATATTTATGACGGTCACAGTGTCCGAGGCTCATGTGAAGTGACCAAAACCTGCTGCAACCACTCAGCAGATGGGGGGAATAAAAACCAAACACCCCCCACCCCACCCCCGCTGCCAATCCTCAACAGAAATGCTCACAACAATGAAAACCTCGGACAGGAGGAAGAGCGCCGCCAGGCGGGCAGGCAGGTGTCTTGCTTGGTTGTGCCTTGGGGGGCACTTTTTTCAGTGCTATTGCAACTTTGAACAGTCACTAAGCAAACTGTTGTAAGTCGAGGACTACTTATACTTCATCACTTTTTTCCCTTTTTTTTTTTTTGGTTATCAAGTTTTTGACACCTTGCTAGGTGACTGGTAGTACTCGGATGTTGCCATATCCTAAAAGTGGTACAATAGGTGAAAAGGTTGAAAAGCCCTGCATGATAGAACCCTTTGCAGAGCAGTGTAGAGTGAGCTTAAGCAGAGAGCAACCACCTGTCTTGCTGACTGATCCCAGCTGTAATCTTTATTTGCATTCTTTTGGAAAGACGAAACAAACCTGGAGGAGGAGGGGGAGGAAGAGGAGGAGGAGGGAGGGAGGAATAATAATGATGAAGAAGAAGAAGAAGAAGAAGAAGAAGAAGAAGAAGAAGAAGAAGAAGAAGAAGAAGTAGTAGTAGTAGTAGTAGTAGTTGGAAGGGACCTTGGAGGTCATCAAGTCCAACCCTCTGCTCAGGCAGGAAACCCTATTACCATTCCGGACAAATGGCTGTCCAGTCTCTTCTTAAAGACTTCCAGTGTTGGAGCATCCACTGCTTCTGGAGGCAGGTTGTTCCACTGGTTAATTGTTCTCACTGTCAGGAAGTTTCTCCTTAGTTCTAGGTTGCTTCTCTCCTTGATTAGTTTCCATCTGTTGCTTCTTGTCCTGCCTTCAGGCGCTTTGGAGAACAGCTTGACTCCCTCTTCTTTGGGGCAGCCCCTGAGATATTGGAACACTGCTATCATGTCCCCCCTCATCCTTCTCTTCATTAAACTAGACAGACCCAATTCCAGCAGCCGTTCTTTATATGTTTTAGCCTCCAGTCCCCTGATCATCCTTGTTGCTCTTCTCTGCACTCTTTCTAGAGCAGTGGTTCTCAACCTTTTTAATGCCGCGACCCCCAACCGGTCGTAAGTCGAGGACTAATCAACCGGTCGTAAGATGAGGACTACTCAACTGGTGCAGCACCGTTTGCAGAATGGGACTTTTGGCGGGCTCAGCAGGGCAGAGACAGTCTGGACAATTCCTATTGGCTTTTGAAAGCCAATAGAATTAGACTCTGTTCAAGAGAGTCTATTCTATTGGCTTTCAAAAGCCAATAGAATAAAAGGGAGTAGCACAGCTAAGGAAAAGGGGGAAAAAAATGGCGGACTGCGTTGTTTGGCGACCTCCGTGAAATGGTCGTTTGACCCCAAATGGGGTCCCGACCCACAGGTTGAGAACCACTGTGCTAGAGTCTCAACATCCTTTTTACATTACGGTGACCAAAACTGGATGCAGGATTCCAAGTGTGGCCTGACTAAGGCCTTGTAAAGTGGTATTAATACTTCATCCTAACCCTAACCCTAACTCTGATTCTGCAATTGAAGTTCTCTGAAACATCTCCTCCCAATCAGAGCCTTATTTTAAAGGGACTCTTTGCCCTGCTCCTTTGCGGAAAAAAGGCAATTGGCTGGGAGGGATCTGCACAGGAACAACCTGTGCGTTTGTGTTTGTGTGTGTTTGCTTGAGGGTGGGGTGGGGATTACCATGACTTCACCCGGTTGCTGTTTGCTACTATTAACAGACTGCTATAATTGCTGGCAGTTTCTTTCCAAAATCCCTACTTAATTCCCATTCCATTAGTAGTGCTGGTGGGGATCATAATTACTATGTTGTTATGTTTACACCACTGATGGACACTCCAGGCAGGAAACAAAAGTCAGGGTTTTGTTTCTCATTTTCACTTGCAGGCGCACAAACACACACACACACACACACACACACACACACACACACACACACACACACACACACACACACACACACACCAGGTCTGGGAGAGGAGAAAGATCTTTGGTTGTGGTCTGGGGAAAAAAAAACCCACTAAATTTCCCTGTCTTTAAAATGCATTTGTTGTTTTACACTTGGGAATATTTTAGTCCATTTTTTTTCTAAAAATATGCTGGGGTGGTTGCCAAACACCCCAAATGCAGTCACATGATCACGGGGGGGTGGGTGGGCAGGGGAAGCCTGTCGATCAAAACTTCAGAGCCGGATCCTTAGATACTTTGGGAGGGTCTTTCTGAACAATGAACTGGCAGTCCTTGACATATGACCATAACTGAGCCCAAAATTTTCATCACTAAGCGAGACAGGTGAGTTTTTCTCACATTTATGGTCTTTCTTCCCACAGTTGCTAAGTGAATCACTGCAGTTGTTAAGTTAGCAACCTGGTTGTTAAGTGACTCTCGCTTCCCCCATTGACTTTGCTTGTCGGAAGGTCGGAATAGAATAGAATAGAATAGAATAGAATAGAATAGAATAGATATTGGAATGGAACAGGAATAGGAATAGAAAGAGAAATAGAAATAGAATAGAATAGAACAGAACAGAATAAAATAAAATAGATGGAATGAAATAGAATGGGATGGGATGGGATGGGATGGGATGGGATGGAATAGAATAGAATAGAATAGAATAGAATAGAATAGAATAGAATAGAATAGAATAGAATAGAATAGAATGAAGAGAGATGGAATGCAGGAAAAAACCAGTCCCTTTTTATTATTCAAGCCTTGAGTCAATGTTCAAGGCAAACAAACACAGTTCACAGAAACTCAATTCCTCAACACAAACAGCTGCCTTTGGCCACCAGCACCTCCCACACCTTCCCTTTTATTATGCAGCCCAGACGTGGCTTCCTAATGCCATCTCCTTTGCCTTTGGAACCGCCCCATTGCATTCCTCTGTCCTACTCGCTTCTCTTGCTTGCGCCTTCGTGCATCCGGGATTTGTCCCAGCTGTTCTTCATCACTGTCTAACTCAGCCTCCCAGCACAGCTGTGTCTCAGCCTGAGCGCGAGTAGAGGGGCCGGGCTTCTCGTCCGACGGTAAGTCTGGGACCTCCTCAGAGCCTTCCTCTGACTCTGATGTCACTCGAGGCCCCTCCTCCTCCTCTGATTCCTCGGACTCAGCTGCTGGGTCCACTGGCTGGCGAGGATTCACAACACCGGGTTGCCTTCACCATTAGACCAAACTGGTTCTCAGTTGAGGGCACCAGTGTGGAAAAGACTCTCTTGAGGCAGGAGAAATTGTCTAGAGCTAAGCTGAAAAACCTGGGAATTGCCATCCCCACATCCTAACAGCAACACCCAGGTCGGGGAAGGCAGCTTGCAATGTTAAGAAATCGGCAAAAAGTTGAGATAGGTCAGCGGACAGGAAGTTTTCTCAAACGGAGGCGGATGAAGCCTATCGTGACTCAAGCCATCGTTCAGACTTCAGAGTGACACAGGATGCTGGTCTCTGCCGGGCTGATTCTGCTTCTCTCTTTCCTCCAAGCCACCCCTTAAGCCAGACATGTCAAACACAAGGCCCGGGGGCTGGATGAGGCCCGCGAAGTGGTTTCATGTGGCCTGCGAAGCCATCCTGGAAACAGTGAGGGAACGGCCCCCACTGCCTTGGCCCTGGCCCAGGCCAGCCGGGAGCCAATGTACAATTTTGTGGTGGCCATCTATGCTGAAACGCATTCAGTCTTAGCTTCACAAGGCCGTTGAGAAACAGTGAGGAACCAGCCCCTGCCGCGTCAGCCCTGCCCACTGGGTGCATGCTGGGGGGGTGTCACCCTTTGTGAGGAATGACGAAATGCATCATCGTCTGGCAGTGTCCAGCAAATGGCCCTCACCTACTTCACCTATCCGGCTTGATGGGCTCCGGGGAGGGGTTTCAGCAGGCAGTGAGGCTCCTCCAGTGGACCATGCCTTTGCACTTGCCCTGGTCCCCCCCCTTCTGCCAGAGACCCTCAAATTTGTCCCACTCCTGCCCAGCCCCCCACAGACACCCTTGACGCGAACGATGTAGAGCTGGCCACGCCCACCCAGTAGACCACATCCACTCTGTCCACGCCCACCCAGTAGGCCACACCCACCCTGGCCACACCCATCCACCCCTCCCCGGGGGCAACCGCAATGCTGACGTGGCCCTCAATGAAATTGAGTTTGACACCCGTGCCTTAAGCCATTTTACAGGGAGGGATGGAAAATAAAGTAGGTGTCAGTAGCCCAGCCTGGCCGAGACGCTCTTTATTGCCAACCTATTTGAGGGCCTGCTGCAATTGGGACAAAATGATAGAGGCAGCTTCGAAGAAGGGCAGTTTTGAGGCCAGGGACACCAGCTGCCAATCTGTCAGGCTGTGCCAGACCCGTCCGTTCACTCCCGCGTGCAAACACCTGGGCATAAATGGCTACAGGAATCTTTGGATGTGAAGGAGGAATAGCAGAGAAAAAGCCAAGGTGCTCTTCCGTCTTTAGCTGAGGAATAATTATAATAATTATGGTTTAATTAAGAATATCAAGCATTTTGTTTGCCTGTCCGAAGAGAAGCCGTGCCAGCTACATCCTGAAAGCTTCCAATTAATGGGTGTTTGCAGCCTGTCAGAGTTTCTTCAATGGGTGCTTAACAACCGCAACCGAGCACCAAAAGGTTTTGTTGCGAAGTGCAACATGCGTGAAGGAAACTTTGCCCCATTTTACGACCATTCTTGCCACAGTTGTTAAGTGTATCCCTGCAGTTGTTAAATCAGGGACAACGGTCGTTAAGCGAATCCGGCTTTGCCCACTGACTTTGCTTGTCGGAAGGTCGCAAAAGAGGATCACGTGACACCCCAGGGACACTGCGACCAACATAAATAAGAGTTCAGCTGCCCAGCGTCTGAATTTTGATCATGTGACCATGGAGATGTTACAAAGGTCATAACTGTGAATAGCGGTCATAAGTCCCGTTTTTCAGCACCACTGTAACTTTAAATGGTCACTAAATGAACTATTGTAAGTCAAGGACTACCTGAATTTGTCTGTCTGTCTGTCATCCATCTGTCCATATATCCGTGTGTCCATCTATCCGTCCATCCATCTATCCGTCCATCCATCTATCCATCTATCTATCTATCCATCTGTCTGTCCATCCATCTATCCATCCATCCATCCATCCAATCTATCCTATCTATCTATCCTATCTATTCTATCCATCTGTCCATCTATCTATCTATCTAATTTATCAGCCACCCATCTTACTGCAGGTTAACTCTGGGCAGCTCACAATATTAAAATAAATAAATACATAAATAAAACTATATAAATAGAATACTACAAAGCTATAAAAATACAAAATACCAGCTGTGTCCATCTTCCCTTGCCAGCACTACTGAGTGGCCACAGAAGGCATCTCCTCAAATGGCCATCCTGCAAGCCCTTTCGTCTGCAAAGCATGGACAGGGAAAGGGTTGGACTAGATCAGTGGTTCTCAACCTTTTTAATGCCGCGACCCCCAACCGGTCGTAAGTTGAGGACTACTCAACCGGTTGTAAGTCAAGGACTACTCAACTGGGGCAGCACCGTTTGCAGAATGGGACTTTTGGAAGGCTCAGCAGGGCAGAGACAGCCTGGACAATTCCTATTGGCTTTTGAAAGCCAATAAAATTAGACTCTATTCAAGAGAGTCTATTCTATTGGCTTTCAAAAGCCAATAGAATAAAAGGGAGTAGCACAGCTAAGGAAAAGGGGAAAAAAAAGGGCGGACTGCGTTGTTTGGTGACCCCCGTGAAATGGTCGTTCGACCCCAGATGGGGTCCCGACCCACAGGTTGAGAACCACTGGACTAGATGATCTCCAATGCCCCCTCCATTCTAGGAATCTGTTGTCTTACAGAAATACCTTTTTTCGTTCCTGAAACCAAAGCGAGTTTGCACCACACACCCAGTCCGGTGACCCCCCCCCCAGCCATGATTTTCCTAACTGATACATATATTTTTTTGGGGGGGGGGGAAGATTGCATTAATTATATATCGACCTCCTAATTAACCCCACCCGTTAGGTTTAGGCACCAGGCTAGATGAAGGGATGATTGACCCTCAACCGTCCAATCCCATTTTACCTCTTCCGATCCAGTCGATCGATTTAGTTTAGAGCTCAAGGTGTCCTTGGCACCAGACTGGGCTCCATGAAGAAACCATAGTTGGCTTAAACCTGGCTAAACCAGCGATGCTAAAGAGCGCTTCCTTCTTCCCCCCCCCCCCCCATCCAAAATACAACCGCGGCTTGAGATCAGATCCCGACAACCACGCGCGATAAACAACCGGACCGCTTTTGGCAAGCCAACATTCACCACACCTGGCATCGCAGCTAGCCCAGATCTTTGAATCTCCCCCCCCCCACCTTAATCAGAGCCGCTTCAGCCCCCCCCCCCGCCCCCTTGGGACCCCCCAGCCCACCCCACCCGGCTAAGGTCGCCTCCGATTCCCCCAAGCCACGAATTGCGCCATCACGACGCGCGCCTCCTTAGACGCGCAGCGACAAACCATGTTGGCTTCCACTTCCCCACCGGGGCGAGCAGCCTTACCCGTCTGCACGCAGAGAAGTCCGGCCAGCAGCGCGGCGGAGAACGGCTTCATTGTGCCCTGGGAGCGGCCGGTGGCGGATGAACGGATAGGAGGAAGCAGAAAAGGAGGAGGCGGAGGCTCCTGCATTTAAGTAGACGCGCGGCGAGGGTGGAGTGAACAGGTAGCAACACCTTGTCCTGCCCTGCGGAACGGCCGGAGACCAGCCTCTGCGGCGTCTCGGCCGATCCCTGCGCTGGAGACATAGCTGCGGGGAGACCCTCGGGCGCGGGGAGAAGGGGCTGAGCCGGGGGTCGCGCCTCTTACCCCCCCCCCCCCAGCTTTTCCGCCCTCCAGCCCCAGTTCTTCCAGTCTCTAGTCGGGAGTCCCCTATCCCACCCCACGAGTTTGGCTCTGGGGAGCCCCCTCCGCGACCAAGATTGGGGGCACACACACACACACACACACACACACACACACACACACACACACACTTGGCTAGCGGGAGGCAGGGGGCTAGGCTGCCATCCAGGGGTCCCAAAAGTGTTTTTCCCAAAGGCAACTGGACTTTCTTCTTCTTGCTGTTGTTGTTGTTGTTTTCCTCCCTTGAAAACTTCGTTTTTCATCCAAGAAGCTGCTTAATAAGAATGGAAGAAGCTTCTTTTATGAGAAGTGAAACGTTTTCAAGAGGGGGGGGAAGCCAAGAAAGTCCAGCTGCCTTTTGGAAAAAGCACCTTTGGGACAAGGTGACCTAGATGATTGAGAATCTCCATAAGTGGAGGAATAGAAGTAGAGTAGAGTAGAGTAGAGTAGAATAGAATATATGGAATGGAATGGAATGGAATAGAATAGAATAGAATAGAATAGAATAGAATAGAATAGAATAGAATAGAATAGAATAGACTATATGGAGTGGAGTGGAATGGAAGAATAGAATAGAATAGAATAGAATAGAATGGAATGGAATGGAATGGAATGGAATGGAATGGAATGGAATAGGATAGAATAGAATCTGGAAGGGACCTTGGAGGTCTTCTAGTCCAGCCCCCTGCTCAGGCAGGAGACCCTATACCATTTCACATGTGATGTGACGTTCCAGTGGTCCTCTCCCTTCCAGCCACAATGCCAAGTTAACTGGCGGTGATCCTCAGGAATGCTCCATTCCCTCAGGGGGGCAGGGGGCTCCTTGTCCTTCTCCCCACCTTCCGTGGAGACTTTGGGGTACCATAGCTGGGAAGGGCTGGAGGGGCCCGTCCTGGAAGAGGCAGCTATCCTCCTGGCCAGCTCTCCAGAGGACCTTTTTGGTTCTCCTCGCTTGTGGTGATGGATGCTTTGTTTTCTCTTCTCCTCCCTGTGTTTTCTTTCCTTCGCTGCTCTTTGAAGATGATGCCTCTTTCCTGCTGTCAAGGAAAGCTGTCTTATTTCCACTCCCAGGGATGATTGTTGCTCAGCCCAACAACACAGGTTGCTTCTCAATATCCTGAGGCCAAGATGGCCTTCGAATCGATAGCAAGATCGGCAGCGTTCAAGGATTCAACAGATCCGAAAAGCTTTAAGGGGCTTTACCGTGTGATGTACAGGTTAGTCCTCAACTTACGATTCCAACGGAATCCAGAACTTTCGTGTTGCTAAGTGAGGCAGTTCTTAAGTGGGTTCTGCCCCATTTTACGACCTTGTGAATCACGGCACTTGTTAAGTTAGTCACATGGCTGTGATGCAAATCCGGCTTCCCCATTGACTTTGCTGGTCAAAAAGTCACAAAAGGGGGGTGCCATGGCTCCTGGGACGCTGCAACCGTCATAAATAGGAGTCAGTTGCCAACTGTCTGCATTTTAATCATGTGACCGTGGGGATGCTGCAAGTATGGAAAACGGCCCTAAGCCACTTTTTTCAATGTTGTTTTAACGGTCACTAAAGGAACAGTTGTAAGTCAAGCAATATCTCCACCTGAAGGCAGGACAAGAAGCAACAGATGGAAACTAATCAAGGAGAGAAGCAACTTAGAACTAAGGGGAAACTTCCTGACAGTGAGAACAATTAACCAGTGGGACAACCTGCCTCCAGAAGCGGTGAATGCTCCAACACTGGAAGTTTTTACGAAGAGACTAGACAGCCATTTGTCTGAAATGGTATAGGCCAGTGATGGCGAATCTTTTTGAGACCGAGTGCCCAAACTGCTACCCAAAACCCACTAATGTATGGTCAGGTGCCAGGTGGGTGTGGCCCATTGGGTGGGTGTGGCTGCAGTGGTAATGGCAGACTGCGGGGGACTAAAAAGTTCAATCAATCAATTCCAACTTTGTGAGATCTTTCCCCCCCCTGCAAGAAGTTGAAATTGATTGATGATTGAACCTTTTTTTTTTTTTTGCACATGGCGCCGGATGCCTAAAGTGAAAAGGTTTTATAAAACCCAGCTGTAGGCCTAGGACTGGGGCGATAGGGCACGTGCCCACAGAGAGGGCTCTGCGTGCCACCTGTGGCACACATGCCATAGGTTTGCCACCACAGGTATAGGTTCTTCTGCTTGAGCAAAGGTCTGGACTAGAAGACCTCCAAGGTCCCTTCCAGCTCTATTCTATTCTATTCTATTCTATTCTATTCTATTCTATTCTATTCTATTCTATTCTATTCTATTCTATTCTATTCTATTCTATTCTATTCTATTCTATTCTTATGTCAATGCTGCTAACATCAGATGTTCTTGCTTTGACAACATATGGAGATGCAACCATTTCCCCCTCTTATGTTTTACTCTTAGAGTTAGAATTAGATGATACTGGGGAGGGGGGGAGGAGGAATGTGCATGGGAGTTTAGTTAGGCATAACAATATCGTAACTAGTGTGAGAACCAAGGTTTTTTGAAATAAGAGATGATAAGAAATGGCGGAGTTGAAGAACTGGAGGGAAAGCCTGCATTTCAAACTAATTGGAGAATGTGATTTATGACTGTTAATTGGAGGACGGAATTGTGCTTTGATACTATGTGCTCCGGGGAGGGGAATTCAGATTTTGGCTTTGCCTATGTACGTGCCGATGCTATGCTACTCGAATAAAGATTCTTTAAGCTAAACAATGCCTCGAAGTTCTTTGAAGAGTTTCATCTGTCGGAACCATGACATTTATTATTATTATTATTATGGATCATCGCACAGTCAGCCAGATGTTCAAACTGGATTTGGCATTTTGTCTACCTATCGAGTCCTTACCCAGGACCTGGGATAGGCAGATGTGGATATCTGATGGTATTACAGGTATCGTCGCAGGATGGAAGCAGTTCCTAGTAAGGCCGTCTTTTGCAATTGACTAAGCGAATTTGTCAATGCCAATGGTGTTCAAGTGGTGCTCCAGTTGTTTTGGGATTGCACCCAAGGAGCCTATTACTATTGGTACTACCCTTGCTTGCTTTTGCCACAGTCTTTCTATTTTTATTTATAGGTCTTTGTATTTTGTTATCTTTTCCAGTTCTTTCTCGTCTATTCTGCTGTCTCCATTATTATTATTATTATTATGGATCATCACACAGTCAGCCAGATGTTCAGACTGGATTTGGCATTTTGTCTACCTATCGAGTCCTTACCCAGGATCTGGGATAGGCAGATTTGGATGTTTGATGGTATTACAGGTATCGTCGCAGGATGGAAGCAGTTCCTAGCAAGGCCGCCTTTTGCAATTGACTAATAGCGAATTGTCAATGCCGATGGTGTTCAAGTGGTGCTCCAGTTGTTTTGGGATTGCACCCAAGGAGCCTATCACTATTGGTACTACCCTTGCTTGCTTTTGCCACAGTCTTTCTATTTCTATTTGTAGGTCTTTGTATTTTGTTATCTTCTCCAGTTCTTTCTCGTCTATTCTGCTGTCTCCAGGCACTGCCACGTCCACTATCCAGACTTTTTTGTCTTACTTATTGACAATTGTTGTTGTTGTTGTTGTTGTTGTTGTTATTATTATTATTATTATTATTATTATTATTATTATCTGTATTCAAGGATTCTATAAATTAGAAAAGCTTTAAGGGGCTTTATTGTTTGCTATAATCTGTCACCACTGTCCAAGGATCGGGGGAAAAAACTAGACATACACACGCAACAGAGACATTTGCTAAGAAGTGAAAACAAGGCTGTTTTTTTTACCACACCGACATAATGCAAAGTTTATATGCAAGCCTTTATGTAGATGTCGTGTTTGTATATGCTTATATCTACTAATCGTGGCCTAGTCTAAATATACGCCCTCTCATTTAATATCTGGAACTTAATTACAAGACTTAACCTACTACTACTGTGTCTATTATGCAAATGTGCTTTGCTTTTCTTCTCCCACGCTGACTTAGCCACAGGTTAGGAATGCTCTAGATTCTCTCCTTCGTGATCGCTCATCCATCTCTCCAGCACCTGACCCATAAGCCACATGGAATTCGGTGGGCCATCTGCTAGATGCAGGGTTTTCTCAGCAAGTTTAAGATGGGTGGACTTCAACTCCCAGAATTCCCACACACAGCGTGCGGTCTGGGGGAATTCTGGGAGTTGAAATCCACCCATCTTAAACTTGAGAAGCAACACGCTGGAGTCTAGTGTCTCCTTTGGGTTTTCCTCTTTGGGTTCAGCTGCTGGAGGGGCCCCAACCTGGATCTTCTACAAGTGACACCTTAGCAGTGTTCCAAAGAGGGAAAAAAAAGGGTCAACCTATTTTTCCAAAGCACCGGAAGGCAAGACAAGAAACAATGGATGGAAACTAATCAAGGGGAGAAGCAACCTAGAATTAAAGAGAACATTTCCTAACATTGAGGACAATTAAGCAGTGGAACAACCTGCCTTCAGAAGTTGTGGATGCTGCGTTACTGCAGGCTTTTAAGAAGAGATTTGGCAAGCCACTTGTCTGGAATGGTCTAGGGCAGGGGTAGGCCACCTTGGCTCTTTTATAACTGGTAGACTTCAACTCCCAGAATTCCTGAGCCAGCCAGGCTGAGGGGAGAGGGAGAGGTTTCCAAGCTGAGCCACGCTGACTCAGGAATTCTGGGAGTTGAAGTCCACGAGTCATAAAAGGGCCAAGTTTGAAGACTCCTGTCTTAAATCTAACAAACAAAATGAAGGCTGGCTGAGGAATTCTGGAGTTGAAGTCCACGAGTCATGAAGGGGCCAAAGTTTTCCCCATGAGGCTCAGGAATTCTGGGAGTTGAAGTCCACCAGTCATAAAAGAGCCATGATTGCCTACCCCTGGTCTAGGAGGCTCACCGCTTAGAACAGGAGGACTTAGGACAGGGGTAGGCAACCTCGGCTCTTTTATGACTGGTGGACTTCAACTCCCAGAATTCCCGAGCCAGCATGGGGGAATTATGGCCCCTTCATGACTGGTGGACTTCAACTCTCAGAATTCCTGAGCCAGCCATGCTGAGGGGAAAGGGAGAGGTTTCCAAGCTGAGCCAGGCTGGCTCAGGAACTCTGAGAGTTGAAGTCCACGAGTCATAAAAGAGCCAAGGTTGCCTACCCCTGGGTTAGGGTCTCCTGCTTGAACAGGGGGTTGGACTAGAAGACCTCCAAGGTCCCTTCAACTCTGTTATTCTGACTCTTCCATCTATTGCCTCCTCTGTTCCACACGCCCTGTCCTCTTTCTCTCCAGGAGAACAGAACAGAACAGAACAGAATGAACTTCCTGCTCTGTTGAGAAGAATACTCCTTCTTCTCTTGATTACCTGCTCTGGTTCACATCTAATTCTTTCTTCTAAGTCATATATTCCAGCTTGCAGGCACTTCTAAGAATTGTAAACATTTTTTGCCTTTCTTTGCAAGGGTCAACACGCCTCAGTTTGGACAGCTGTCAGTCAGACAATTGCAGAGTAAATAAGATGCTTGAAGGTTCCCCATAACCATCATCTTCTTCCTTCAAAATAACAGAGTTGGAACGGACCTTGGAGGGCTTCTAGTTCCAGCCCCTTGCTCAAAGACATCCATGGTTGATCCTATCAGGGCTCCCAAATTCCAGAGAACATTCACCTTCTGCATCCTGAGGGCTGTTGACCCCCCACAGGCAAGGCTTGGCAAACGACAATGTTGCACGTTGATGACATTGTCAAGGAATGTTTCTGGAAGAAATTGGATGCCAGGACATGATTGTGTCATTGGTGCAAGGATGTGTCAGAACCTTGTTATTTTGTGGCTGTTTGTGGCTTGTGAAGGGCAGCTGTGGGAAGCAGGAGGGGAAATCACCTTTGTAGTGCTATCATCCTACCACCGATATAAATTACTTTATTCAGGTGAGGTTCATCTTGTTACATGCGGTGATGGCTTATTGTATTCAGGATGCTTAGTAATGGCATCCATAATAGGCCATGACATTTAAATATTATTGTGATTAGGAGGTTTTTCAGGTTTGGCATAATAAATGCAATGGTCATCTACCTGGCCACATATTGGCACATAGATTTATTTACTTATTAAATCATACTTGAGTAGCTGCCTATCTCATTTGGTGATTCTGGTAGCTGACATAATGAGACAATCCAAATGCATACAGATCATTAAAATAACAACTTCCAATAAGAATAAAACATATGAAGAACGATTTCAGGAGCTGGATATGACTAGTCTAGAGAAAAAAAGGACTAGGAAACCACACCTGGAATACTGCAGACAATTTTAGTCACCCTATCATAAAAAAGGATGTTGAGAGTTTGGAAAAAATTCAGAGAAGAGCAACTACGATGATCCAAGGCCTGGAGGCTAAAAGATACGAATAAGGGTTGTGGGACTTGGGTCTGGTTAGTCGAAAGAAAAGAAGAAACAGGGGCAACATGATAGCAGTGTTCTGGTATTTGAGGGACTGCCACAAAGAGGAGGGAGTCAACTTATTTTCCAGATCACATGACCATGGGACACTGCCACCATCATAAATATGAATCAGTTTTCAAGAGTCTGAATTTTGATCAGGTGACCATGAAGGATGCTGCAATGAAAAAGGGTCATGTCACTTTTCTCAGTGCCGTTGTGACTTTGAATGGTATATAATAATAATAATAAGAATAATAAGAATAATAAGAATAAGGAGAAGGAGAAGGAGAAGGAGAAGAAGAAGAAGAAGAAGAAGAAGAAGAAGAAGAAGAAGAAGAAGAAGAAGAAGAAGAAGAAGAAGAAGAAGAAGAAGAAGAAGAAGAAGAAGAAGAAGAAGAAGTCTGGATAGTGGACGTGGCAGTGCCTGGAGACAGCAGAATAGACGAGAAAGAACTGGAGAAGATAACAAAATACAAAGGCCTACAAATAGAAATAGAAAGACTGTGGCAAAAGAAAGCAAGGATAGTACCAATAGTCATAGGCGCGTTGGGTGCAATCCCAAAACAACTGGAGCACCACTTGAACACCATTGGCATTGACAAATTCACTATTAGTCAATTGCAAAAGGCGGCCTTACTAGGAACTGCTTCCATCCTGCGACGATATCTGTAATACCATCAAACATCCACATCTGCCTATCCCAGGTCCTTGGGAAGGACTCGATAGGTAGACAAAATGCCAAATCCAGTCTGAACATCTGGCTGACTGTGTGATGATCCATAATAATAATAATAATAATAATAAAGTTGAAAGGGACCTTGGAGGTCATCTAGTCCAACCCGCTGGTCTTTAAATGAACTGTTGTAAGTCAAGGGCTACCTGTCCTTCAGTGAGTGGAGTAGGAACGTGGACGGCAATTGGATTAAAATCCATAAAAAAAATCAACTTGCTCTTATGATGCTCTTGCTAAATGCTGTTATTATGCTTGACTGCATGGCATCCTGGTAGTGTCTCGGCCGTATCCTTCCTGACTAATGGACATCAAATCCTTCTTTGCGTTTGATGTATTGCAAAGCAAGCAGCCTGGCGCTCAGATTGCAATACTGAAATTCAAGTTGCTGAAATTCAAAATTGCTGATGGCGAAGATGTCAGGATGCAGTGGGTTCATTTAATCTTTCACTGTGTGGAACTTTCCTACGTTTAGTGTTTCTTCCTAGTGCTGTAATGAGAGTGCAGAGAAGAGCCACAGAGATGATGAGGAGACTGGAGGCTAAAACATATGAAGAACAGTTGCAGAAACTGGGTATGTCTAGTTTAATGAAGAGAAGGACGAGGGGGGACAGGATAGCAGCCTTCCAGTATCTCAGGGGCTGCCCCAAAGAAGAGGGAGTCAAGCTATTCTCCAAAGCACCTGAAGGCAGGACGAGAAGCAACGGATGGAATCTAATCAAGGAGAGAAGCAACCTAGAACTAAGGAGAAACTTCCTGACAGTGAGAACAATTAACCAGTGGAACCACCTGCCTCCAGAAGTGGTGAATGCTCCAACACTGGAAGTTTTTAAGAAGAGACTGGACAGCCATTTGTCTGAAATGGTATAAGGTTTCCTGCCTCAGCAGGGGGTTGGACTAGATGACCTCCAAAGTCCCTTCCAACTTTATTATTATTATCTGCATTTCTAAAAATTGCAGGAACTGCATATGTCTAGTTTAATGAAGAGAAGGATGAGGGGGGACATGATAGCAGCCTTCCAGTATCTCAGGGGCTGCCCCAAAGACGAGGGAGTCAAGCTATACTCCAAAGCACCTGAAGGCAGGACAAGAAGCAACGGATGGAAACTGATCAAGGAGAGAAGCAACCTAGAACTAAGGAGAAACTTCCTGATAATTAGAACAATTAACCAGTGGAACAGAAGTTGTGGGTGCTCCATCATTGGAGGTTTTCGAAGAAGAGACTGGACAGCCATTTATCTGAAATGGTCTAGGTCTCCTGCCTGACCAGGGGGTTGGACTAGATGACCTCCAAGGTCTCCTCCAACTGTTCTTCTGTTCTTCTGTAACACAGAGAGATCCAACCTAGGAGACATTTTCTGACAGCGAGAGCAATTAATTAATGGAATATCTTGTCTCCTGAGGTTATGGGTGCTCTCACTCTGGAGATTTTCAAAACTTCTGGACAACCATTGAGATGATTTAAAGCAGGGGTGTCAAACTCAATTTCATTGAGGGCCGCATCAGCGTTGCGGTTGCCCTCAAGGGGCCAGGTGGGTGCGGCCTACTGGTGGGCATAGATGGAGTGGGTGTGGCCTACATCATTCCCATCAAGGGTGCCTGTGGGGTCCTGGGCAGGAGTGGGACAGATCTGAGGGTCTCTGGCAGAAGGGGGTGGGACCAGGGCAGAACCCATCAAGCCGGATATGTGAAGTAGGCGAGGGCCATTTGCTAGCCACTTCCAGGCGATGGTGCATTTCTTCGTTCCTCACAAAGGGTGACACCTCCCCAGCATCCACCCAGGGGGCAGGACCGACGCGGCAGGGGCTGGTTCCTCGCTGTTTCCAGATGGTCTTATGGAGCTAAGACTGAATGCGTTTCAGCATAGATGGCCACTACAAAATTGTACATCGGCTCCTGGCCGGCCTGGGCCAGGGCCATGGCAGCGGGGGCCGTTCCCTCACTGTTTCCAGGATGGCTTCGCAGGCCACATGAAACCACTTCGCGGGCCACATCCGGCCCCCGGGCCTTGTGTTTGACATGTCTGATTTAAAGACTAAAAGACCTTTTGAGGTCTCTTCCAGATGTATGATTCTATGTTCTACTTTCTATATGTCCTATTGTTTAGTCATTCTGTTGGTGCCCTGGAGAACGGCGTCCTGCTCCTGAGACCTAGAGGGTCTTCACCATCTCAGCCTTCCAAAAGACCATGAAACCTGGTTGGTCCCACAGATGCTGGACCAGCACAGGAGTTGAGCTGAGCCCACATATGGTATGTTACAGTGTTTCTGGTCCATGCACTTACAACTGTTGCAGCATTCCCATGGTCATATCCCATATCTTCATCAACGATTTGGATGAAGGGATAGATAGGGAACTCATCAAATTTGCAGATGACACCAAGCTGGCAGGAATAGCCAACACTTAAGATACAGAGGGATCTGGACAGACTTGAACACTGGGCGCTATCTAACAAAATGAAATTCAATGGTGAAAAAAGCAGGATTCTACATTTAGGCAAGAAAAACCAAATGCACAAGTACAGCATAGGTGGCACCATGCTCAATAGTAGTAACTGTGAGAGGGACCTTGGAGTCCTAGTAGACAATCACCTAAATATGACCCAGCAGTGTGCTGCAGCTGCCAAAAAGGCCAACACAGTGCTAGGCTGCATTAACAGAGGGATAGGATCAAGATCACATGAAGTATTAATACCACTCTACAATGCCTTGGTAAGGCCACACTTGGAATACTGCATCCAGTTTTGGTCACCACGTTGTAAAAAAGATGTTGAGACGCTAGAAAGAGTACAGAGAAGAGCAACAAAGAGGATTAGGGGACTGGAGGCTAAAACATATAAGGAACGGTTGCTAGAATTGGGTATGTCTAGTTTAACGAAAAGAAGGACAAGGGGGGACAGGATAGCAGTCTTCCAATATCTCAGGGGCTGCCCCAAAGAAGAGGGAGTCAAGCTATTCTCCAAAGTGCCTGAAGGCAGGACAAGAAGCAACGGGTGGAAACTAATCAAGGAGAGAAGCCACCTAGAACTAAGGAGAAACTTCCTGACAGTCAGAACAATTAACCCGTGGAACAAACTGCCTCCAGAAGTGGTGAATGCTCCAACACTGGAAGTCTTTAAGAAGAGACTGGACAGCCATTTGTCCGAAATGGTGTAGAGTTTCCTGCCTGAGCAGGGGGTTGGAATAGATGACCTCTAAGGTCCCTTCCAACTCTTGTTATTTTTTTCCTTCCTTCCTTCCTTCCTTCCTTCCTTCCTTCCTTCCTTCCTTCCTTCCTTCCTTCCTTCCTTCCTTCCTTCCTCCCTCCCTCCTTCCCTCCCTCCCTCCCTCCCTCCCTCCCTTCTCCAACACTGGAAGTTTTTAAGAAGAGACTGGACAGCCATTTGTCCAAAATGGTGTAGGGTTTCCTGCCTGAGCAGGGGGTTGGACTAGATGACCTCCAAGGTCCCTTCCAACTTTACTACTATTACTATATGATCAAAACCTGGGCCCAGTGACCAGTTCAAGCTCAAGAGCTACAAGTGTGCTTCCACTTTATCACCTGAAAGAACAACTTAATAGAAGAACAGAGCTGGAAGGGACCTTGGAGGTCTTCTAGTCCAACCGCCTGCTCAAGAGGGAGACTCAATACAATTCCAGACAAGTGACTGTCCAATCTCGTCTTAAAAACCTCCAGTGTTGGAGCACCCACAACTTCTGAAGGCAAGCTGTTCCACTGATTAATTGATCTGGGATTATAGAATAAAGGAATAAGAGAGCTAGAAGGGAACTCTTTGCTCAGGCAGGAGGCCCTATACCATTTCAGACAAGTGGCTGTCCAGTCTCTTCTTAAAAATCTCCAGTGATGGAGCACCCACAACTTCTGAAGCAAGCCGTTCCACTGATTAATTGTTCTGTCAGGAAATGTTTTAAGGTAGATGGCCTCTTGGAACTTCTTTCAAACCAGAGGTCCTCTCTGTCCAGAATGTGGAGTAAACTTAGAGTCATTATGTTCCCACAAGCGATCCAAATCCAGCCCCTCTTGAATTTCATTGATCCTTATTGTTGAGATATTTAATTTAAGAGCTGGAGCAGTGAAAGGTTGGACAATGAATAAGAACACACAGTTATGGTTAATGGGTTGAAGAGAGCTGGACACTGCATCCGTCAATCTATGCTGTGATTGGTTGCTGTGAGTGAAAATGGGGTGTTTCCTTGTTTCCCGCCTTTTTTCTCTACTGTGCTCTGCAATTTACCTCATTATGTTCCTGCTGTGTTGATTTACCTCAGGACGTTCCTGTTTGGCTGACTATCTAGTTAGTTGGTGTACTGTATATAGTTGTAAAATATATTTATTTATCTAAAAGTACAAGTTTGTGTCAGTGTCTCTGACTCCTGAGTAATTCCCTGACACTTATCTAGTGCCAATTTATTGATGACAGTTAATTGATGTTTCCCGCCTTTTTTCTCTACTGTGTTCTGCAATTTACCTCATGATGTTCCTGCTGTGTTGATTTACCTCAGGACGTTCCTGTTTGGCTGACTCTCTAGTTAGCTGGTGTACTGTAAAACATATTTGTTTATCTAAAAATACAAGTTTGTGTCAGCGTCTCTGACTCCTGACACTTATCTAGCGCCAATTTCTTGATGACCGTTGTTTGACCAGATTCTTGTGTACAAGCATGAGCAATAAATCATAGAATAGAATAAAATCTTAACCAGAACTTAATTTATGGTCCATTCTTCAATCCATTCTTCGGACCTGACAGATGGCCTCCATTCCATTCCCTGCTGAAAAACAACAGGACATTTTTTTACATTCAGAGATAATGTAAAGTTTTGGGGATTTTTTCCAGCTTCTAGTTTTATGGACCTGTTCTACTATCTTCTTCCTCTCCTTGAAGATAAACTCAACAGGTTTTCCAAGTCAGCCTGCTTAATTATATATAAACTGTACTGCTTCCTATTTCTTTTTTTCTATTTTCATAATCCCTGAACCATCAGCTGCTCCAATGAGTCACACAGTTAGTGTCTGAAGAAAATCCCATCTGAGGCAAATATAATCCCAATCCAAATTGTTGAGGATTTATGTGCCATGGAAGGCAAAGAAACTACTGGAACTTAGCAAAGTTAAGCTTCCATGTTCAGGGTTGTGATTCACAGATCTTTACACATCCTAAGGTGACCAACCGTCCTCCTTTAGGGAGGACAGTCCTCCTTTTGTGAGTTCTGTCCTCCCTCAAAAAGTGTCCTCCTACATGTCCTCCTTTTCGATATTTGAAGACTAATCTACAGGGCTTTTTTTTTTCTCATAGAATGCTCAGAACAGCATTCCGGAATCTTTTTTTGATGGTTTTTTTTCAGCTTTTGCATGAACTGTGCTACTCCCCCTATTGACTTTCGAAAGCCAATAGGAATTGCTGCTGAGCACGCCAAAACACCCAGCCAGCAAACTTTGCACATGTAAGTTGTCTGCAGTGAAGGCGAATTGGCAGGAACTTTGCACCCCTCCCTGCTACCCAACTACACCATCTCCTAGTTCAATGGTTCTCAACCTGTGGGTCGGGACCCCATTTGGGGTCGAATGACCATTTCAGGGGGTCGCCAAACAACACAGTCTGCCATTTTTTCCCCCTTTTCCTTAGCTGTGCTACTCCCTTTTATTCTATTGGCTTTTGAAAGCCAATAGAATAGACTCTCTTGAATAGAGTCTAATTCTATTGGCTTTCCAAAGCCAACAGGAATTGTCCAGGCTGTCTCTGCCCTGCTGAGCCCGCCAAAAGTCCCATTCTGCAAATGGTGCTGCACCAGTTGAGTAGTCCTCGACTTATGACCGGTTGAGTAGTCCTCGACTTAAGACCAGTTGGGGGTCACGGCATTAAAAAGATTGAGAACCACTGTCCTAGTTAGTCCCGAAGATACCTGGAGGAGACTGGAGTGGTGACACAAAGGTAACTTTCTCTTGATCTTCGGCCCCGCTAGGGCAATAATGGCTGTGGGTGCAAGAGGCAGGGGCAGCGGGGCTGCTGTGGGTGGGGATGTGAGGGGCAGCGGTGGCCGGCTGCCCCCCGTGCTATGGCAGCCACGGGGCCCACTCTACACGGCGGGGCAGCAGTGCTGGCGGGGCGGCTGCAGGTGGGGGCACGGCATGTAAGCATAATTACAATATAAAATGTTATTGTTACAAATGTTTTTTATTATGCATGTATCATACTATAGTGTATTCTGTATTATTGTTGCAATGAATAAAATGTTTCTTTTATTTACGATATTTTTTTCTTCAATTTATTTGTTTCCTCCTTTTCACTGTAAAAAAGTTGGTCACCTTAACATCACCTAAACCAGTGTTTCTCAACCTTGACAATTTTAAGGCATGTGGACTTCAACTCCCAGAATTCCACAGCCAGCATTGCTGGCTGTGGAATTCTGGGAGTTGAAGTCCACATGCCTTAAAATTGTCAAGGTTGAGAAACACTGACCTAAACGCATATCGGAAAGCCATAAACATGTTCCAGATATTGACTTTGGTTGTCTAACTATTACCTTCCTGGTTTGGGAGAATTGGCTAAACCCCAGACAGATTACACAACAGAGCCAAACGAGAAAGCAAAATCAAAATTAGTTTCCACAAGAAAGTTCACAGTCTAAATCATTTTGTGAAAAACGAGAATTTAAAGCAGTCAAAGCCACACAACAATAAATCAGCAGTAGGAGGTCACAACTGTCTTAGTGGCCTGACCCAAAGATTATATTTGTGGAGAAAAATGATTGATGAAGACACTTTGGAAAAACCCAACTGGCTGCAGTATATTTTGGTGACATAGAACATAGAATAATAGAGCTGGAAGGGATCTTGGAGATCTTCTAGTCCAACCTACTGCCCAAGTAGGAGACCCTATATAATTCCAAACAAACAGCTGTCCAGTCTCTTCTTGAAAACCTCCAGAGGTTGAACACCTACAACAGACATGTCAAACTCGCGACGTTATTTGTTCTCACTGTTCTCAGGAAATTTCTCCTTAGTTCTAGTTTGGATCACTCTGTGATAAATTTCCACCTGTTACTTCTTGTCCTGACCTGGAGTGCTTTGAAAAATGGGTTGACCCATTCTTCTCTGCTGTAGCCCTTCAGGTACTGGAAGACTGCTATCATGTCATTCCTAGTCCTTCTTCTCTTCAGTAGACCAGGCATACCTAGTTTCCTCAACTGTTCTTTGTATGGTTTAGCCTCCAGACTCCTTATTATCTTGGTTGCTCTTTTCTGCATTCAAACAGAATGGCAGAGTTGGAAGGGACCTTGTGGGTCTTCTAGTCAAGCAGAAAACTCTATGCCAGACATGTCAAACACAAGGCCCGGGGGCTGGATGTGGCCCATGAAGTGGTTTCATGTGGCCCGCGAAGCCATCCTGGAAACAGTGAGGGAACGGCCCCCACTGCCTTGGCCCTGGCCCAGGCCGGCCGGGAGCCGATGTACAATTTTGTGGTGGCCATCTATGCTGAAATGCATTCAGTCTTAGCTCCACAAGGCCATCTGGGAACAGCGAGGAACCAGCCCCTGCCATGTCGGTCCTACCCCCTAGGTGCCTGCTGGGGAGGTGTCACCCTTTGTGAGGAATGAAGAAATGCACCATGCCTTGCCGCTTGCCCTGGTCCCACCCCCTTCTGCCAGAGACCCTCAGATCTGTCCCACTCCTGCCCAGTCCCCCACAGGCACTCTTGACGCGAACAATGTAGAGCTGGTCCACCCAGTAGGCCACACCCACTCCATCCACGCCCACCCAGTAGGCTGCACCCACACTGGCCACACCCACCTGGCCCCCCAAGGGCAACCGCAATGCTGATGCAGCTCTCAATGAAATTGAGTGTGACACCCCTGCCCTATGTCATTTCAGACAAATGCCTGTCCTTGAAAACCTCCAGTGATGAGCACCCGCGACTTCTGGCGGGAAGTTGTTCCAGTGGTTTATGGTCCTCACTCTCAGGAAATTTCTCCTTAATTCCAGGTTGCTTCTCACCTTCTCCATCCATTGATTCTTGTCTTACCTTCAGGTGCTTTGGAGAATAGGTCGATCCCCTCTTCTCTATGACAGCCCTTCAAATATTGGAACAGCAGAATATCATTTAATAAAACAATAAAATTTACTTTTTAGCTTTGGCAGCTTCAGTCTATCTACTCTCACAGTGTCCAGTGGGAAAGAGTTCCATGGTTTAACTCAGGAGTCCCCAACCTATGGGTCCCAGCCCGATACCGGGCCACAGCCTGTTGGCCACTCAGCCATGGGAATGGCTGGTGAGTGTGTGCACATGTGCGTGCACTCCCCCACTTGCTAGCAGCCCTGTTTGTGCATGTATGCGGGCCCTAGCATCCCTTTTGCATGCGGGGCTAGCGGCCTGTTTGTGCATGCACATGCATGTTATCGTCGCCACCATGCACACAACCGTTTGTGCATGCACGGGGCACTAGTGCTGCTGCCATCATCACACGGCCACTAGGTGGTAGTGGCCCATTTGTACATGGGCGTTAGCGGCCTCTTTGTGCATGCATGCGCTCTCTACTGCTGCCACCATGCATGTGCCTGTTTACACATGTGTGCATGCGTGCACGTACATTTCTCTGCTCCTCCTTTTCCCTCCAGACCAATAATCCGCAAAGGTCTGGTTTAACTGTTCTTTGGAAGAGAAACACCCCAGAGGGAGAACATTTTCTTTATGATGTCAGGTTGCGAAGTGGAGTTTAAAACTGGGTTTATTGTGAGGATCACATGGTGGAAGATAGTCTCTCAAAATGAGGAGAAACTTTTCCATACATACCTAGAAGAATTCCTTTCTTTGTAGTTATTACTGCATGTATTCCTGGATAAAATGCTAGCATTTAAACCTGACTGTACGGCTCAACCCTTTCTCATGTTAAGCCCTGTAGCCACTTAAGAGAGCGAGCCCAAGATATTTGGGGCCTAAGGGAGGCAATGCAAATGTTCTTCTATTTTTGTAAATTACCCAAAAGAGAAAAGAAAAAAGGAATTTCTCGCTCGAGGCATAAGAAAAGAATGCAAGAACTGGTGTGTTGCTCAATATCAGTGGTTCTCAACCTGTGGGTCGGGACCCCATTTGGGGTCGAACGACCATTTCACGGGAGTCGCCAAACAATGCAGTCCGCCATTTTTCCCCCCTTTTCCTTGGCTGTGCTCCTCCCTTTTATTCTATTGGCTTTTGAAAGCCAATAGAATAGACTCTCTTGAATAGAGTCCAATTCTATTGGCTTTCAAAAGCCAATAGGAATTGTCCAGGCTGTCTCTGCCCTGCTGAGCCCGCCAAAAGTCCCATTCTGCAAATGGTGCTGCACCAGTTGAGTAGTCCTCGACTTACGACCAGTTGGGGGTCGCGGCATTAAAAAGGTTGAGAACCACTGCTCAATATGAAAAACCAGAATTAAAAAAAACATAAGATTGTGTCAATAGGTGACGCACACCCATCACAGAGGTTAAAAGAGAAACAGACCCTCTTAGGCTGAAAAATTCACAAGGACGCTGTCTATAACCTTAAAATATTTAGATCCATCTTGGCCTACTCTAAGTAGAAGATATGCTACTCAAGAGGAAGACTATGGTGCATATAAACTGTGGGGTTTAAACTGTGCTTTCTTTCTTTTTAACAAAATTTTATTAAATTTATACAGGTAAGGAAAAATAGAAACAATACAGGTATGGTAAAGGGAGAGGTAAAAGGAAAGGGGGAGGGGAAGGAAATAAGGAATTAAGATAAAATAAGGATAGGTACAATCACATATTTCAACAAACAAGCAACCGCCCGGATCATAATAGTGAGTAAATATCATATTCAACCATTTTTAACAAAGCTTAAACTGTAACATATTAAAAACAATTGGATTTAAATTGTGCTTTCTGAGTTGGTAATTTCTTGCAGACATTTCATTACCCAACTACAATAGTGGCCAAAATTGTGGAAACCTTTTGGGAAAAGTGTATTTTTGAGGTTGGATGGCTAATAACACCACTTTTTTGGGGGGAGTAGTACCATAAAACTATATATCAACGGAAAGATAATTTAATTAAGAATGTAATGCAACATAGTTTGTTCGCTTATCTGTACTGCATTCTATGAAAAGTGATAGCCAAATAACCAGAAAAAGGAAGCACAACTTGCTTAGGTTGATCTCAGGTAGCTTTCCTTCATCTGATGGTAGCCAATGAGCATGAGTGTTTAGAGGGCCAATCGGGTGTCATCTTGTTTTGGCAATGAGCCAATCAGATCACAGTAGGATTCAGTGATCGATTGTCATGAATTGAAGCTCAGAGGAGGACATTGGTCAGTGTGTTTTGTGATGGCTATCAAGTTGGTTGGGGTTTTTTGTGTTCTTTCATTGAGTGAGCTCGTAAACCGTAATAAAATTAAAGCAATGGCGCAAAGAGTTGACTGGTCACCCAGGAAGCAATGTAAAATAGTATTTATTAAGTGAACAAGGCTACAGTTATAAAGAAATTAGAAGAAAAATGGGTGGAAACTTAACCCAAGGTGGCATTTCTACTGTACACTTTTCCCAAAAGGTTTCCACAATTTTGGCCACCCCTGAAGTCCTTATAAACAGAAGAACACAGACATCCCATAAACTCTGCTGAAGATGTTACCCAGCCTGGTAACGAAACGTTCAGAAAACAACCCACAAGTTTCAGAGAACGAAACTTCACTCTCACCAATATCTCAACCAAACAAGTTGGGCGAAGATCATTTCAATATATAATTACTATGATGAGATTATTATATGCCCAGAGATAGAAGGATGCTACACTACCCACTCGGGAGGATAGTTGGTGAAGCTGACAGGTGTTGTTGAAATGGACAAATTGTCCTCTTTGATTGGAGAGATTATCTATAGTCAGTTGTGGGATTCAGCCCGTTCGCACCACTTCGGCAAAACCGGTAGCCAATTTTTTGTTGCCCAGGCCCAGAATGGACTTCCGGAAGCGGAATCCATGCAGAGAACCGGTTGCTCGTGTATTTGAATCCCACCATTCCCTCCTTCCTTCCTTCCTTCCTTCCTTCCTTCCTTCCTTCCTTCCTTCCTTCCTTCCTTCCTTCCTTCTTTCCTTCCTTCCTTCCTTCCTTCCTGTGGTGGGATTCAGCCAGTTCGCACCACTTCGGCAGAACAGGTAGATAATTTTTTGTTGCCCAGGCCCAGAATGGACTTCCAGAAGTGGCATCCATACAGAGAACCGGTTGCTCACATATTTGAATCCCACCACCCCTCCCTCCCTCCCTCCCTCCCTCCCTCCCTTCCTTCCTTCCTTCCTTCCCTTCCTTCTTTCCTTCCTTTCTTCCTTCTTTCCTGTGGCGGGATTCAGCCGGTTCGCACCACTTCGACAGAACCGGTAGCTAATTTTTGGGTTGCCCAGGCCCAGAATGGACTTCCGGAAGTGGTATCCACGCAGAGAACCGGTTGCTCACATATTTGAATCCCACCACCCCTCCCTCCCTCCCTCCCTCCCTCCCTCCCTCCCTTCCTTCCTTCCTTCCTTCCTTCCTTCCTTCCTTCCTTCCTTCCTGTGGTGGGATTCAGCTGGTTTGCACCACTTCGACAGAACCGGTAGCTAATTTTTTGGTTGCCCAGGCCCAGAATGGACTTCCAGAAGTGGTATCCACGCAGAGAACCGGTTGCTCACATATTTGAATCCCACCACCCCTCCCTCCCTCCCTCTCTCCCTCCCTTCCTTCCTTCCTTCCTTCCTTCCTTCCTTCCTTCCTGTGGTGGGATTCAGCCAGTTCGAACCACTTCGGCAGAACAGGTAGATAATTTTTTGTTGCCCAGGCCCAGAATGGACTTCCAGAAGTGGCATCCATACAGAGAACCGGTTGCTCACATATTTGAATCCCACCACCCCTCCCTCCCTCCCTCCCTCCCTTCCTCCCTCCCTCCCTCCCTCCCTTCCTTCCTTCCTTCCTTCCTTCCTTCCTTCCCTTTCTTCTTTCCTTCCTTTCTTCCTTCTTTCCTGTGGTGGGATTCAGCCGGTTCGCACCACTTCGACAGAACCGGTAGCTAATTTTTTGGTTGCCCAGGCCCAGAATGGACTTCCGGAAGTGGTATCCACGCAGAGAACCGGTTGCTCACATATTTGAATCCCACCACCCCTCCCTCCCTCCCTCCCTCCCTCCCTCCCTCCCTCCCTTCCTTCCTTCCTTCCTTCCTTCCTTCCTTCCTTCCTTCCTTCCTTCCTTCCTTCCTGTGGTGGGATTCAGCTGGTTTGCACCACTTCGGCAGAACCGGTAGCTAATTTTTTGTTGCCCAGGCCCAGAATGGACTTCCGAAACTTTACCTATCTGAATCCCACCACTGTCTACAGTGCATTTGTTAGTAATGGGAAACCGCTTATGGATTTCTTGCACAAAATGAAAAATAAAAAAAACGCACTTGTGATTTGTGGTTTTGCTGAGTAGACAGGATAGCTTACAGAATGAATATACACCACAATTACACATGATGCAATTGAGAGAGAAGGGTTAAAATATATTTGCAGTTGTAGTTTTCCCTCTTCTCTATTTTCCTTCAACTTTCCTTGCTCTTTTTTTTTTTTGCTTTTTCTTTGACCTTGTTATTTTTCTTTTCTTTTTTAATGTTAGTTTTCATCTTCTTGTTTAAATGTTTTAATAGAAATGATATACAAAAATAATTAGACTGATCAAGAATGAACTCTCTAGTTGCGGATTTCCCAGACCCAGCCTTAAAATTGCTATGCAAATTTGTAATAAGGAGCCAACATGTCTTGCTGTCTGCCAACTCAAGATTGTTGTGTGATTGTGCTCTTAAATGTCTCTGTCTTTGCCATCTATAAAGGTTAAAATGAGAGTCCGTGGAGTGCTTTGAAGACCACCTCAAAGACAGGAGAGAAAAAATGGAGATCTAGATTTTCTTGGATTCACCTGAAGATAAACTCAGACGGTGGGGGGGGGGGAAGAGATCTCTCTTTTCAGTGGATCTAAACATAATCTGGGAAAGGGAACTGAGATCCAGAATAATGAGATTGTACGTTAATGATAGGTTAGATACCTCTCATGAGTAAATAAATTATGGTGTCTTGCACCACGACTTCCTGGGCTGACTCAGAGCCATAATTGTGTATCCAGAAGTGTTTTGTAATTTTGGAAGCGAGGATCTCACAAACTGGAGGAGTAAAGGCTGAAGATTTGCTGCAACCAAAGAAATGTTTAGCAGTGAGAGGCAGTGACTCCCTCGTGAAGGATAGATTTATCTCTCTGCAAGACAGTTTTTATGAGCCAGCCGTGTGCTGCAGCTGCCAAAAAAGCCAACACAATGCTAGGCTGCATTAACAGAGGGATAGAATCAAGATCACGTGAAGGATTAATACCACTTTACAAGGCCTTGGTAAGACCACACTTGGAATACTGCATCCAGTTTTGGTCCACATGATGTAAAAAAGATGTTGGGACTCTAGAAAGAGTACAGAGAAGAGCAACAAAGATGATTAGGGGACTGGAGGCTAAAACATATAAGGAACGGTTGCTGGAATTGGGTATGTCTAGTTTAACGAAGAGAAGGACGAGGGGGGAAATGATAGCAGTGTTCCATTATCTCAGGGGCTGCCACAAAGAAGAGGGAGTAAAGCTATTCTCCAAAGCCCCTGAAGGCAGGACAAGAAGCAACAGATGAAAACCAATCAAGGAGAGAAGCAACCTAGAACTAAGGAGAAACTTCCTGACAGTTAGAACAATTAACCAGTGGAACAATCTGCCTCCAGAAGCGGTGAATGCTCCAACACTGGAGGCTTTTAAGAAGAGACTGGACAGCCATTTGTCCGAAATGGTATAAGGTTTCCTGCCTGAGCAGGAGGTTGGACTAGATGACCTCCAAGATCCCTTCCAACTTTATTATTATTATTATTAACAACCTGCCTCCAGAAGCTGTGAATGCTCCAACACTGGAAGTTTTTAAGAAGAGACTGGACAGCCATTTGTCCAAAATGGTATAAGATTTCCTGCCTGAGCAGGAGGTTGGACTAGATAATCTCCAAGGTCCCTTCCAACTTTATCATTATTATTAGATCATAAAAAGTTCATAGAGGGGAAAAGTGTAAAAGTCTTGTTTTTCACCACAGAGACTATACAAAGTGCTCTTTAATTTAGTCTTGGTAGAAGCTTCAGACGTTCAGCCCTGTGGTGTAATGCTGTGTCTCAGTCGTTTACTGAAGCTTAAGTAGATGATGGACAAATGTGGCTCTAGGTTCATGTCTGGGTATGCTGGACCACAGTTAAATACCAGGACAGGAAGACCATCTACTTTACAACTTATTTGGAATGTTCTAAGACAGTGATGGCGAACCTATGGCACGGGTGCCAGTTGTGGCACTCGAAGCCCTCTCTGTGGGCACACACACCGTCTCCCCAGCCCTGCCTCCTCCCACAGCCCCCTCCTCACCAGCAGCCCCCCCAGAGGAGAGTCGCCCCTGGGCATGGCCCACACGAAGCAATGCAGCCAAGAACATGGTAGCTGGACAGTGGTGACAAGACTCCACCCTTGCGCCCCATTGCACGCAGATGATGCTACGGGACACGGGCGGAGGGTGTGGCCGCCATGATGCTGTTGGGCTGCCTGGGTGATCTGTGGCGGACTGTGGAGGTGGTGGGTAGCCCAGTGGGCAGGGTGGAGCGGGGACGAGAGCGGGGGGCAGTTTTGGGGCATATTCGGTCTCTAAAAGGCTCGCCATCACTGCTCTAAGATAAATAGGATTCCCTTTTACAAGAGAGAGAACCTGGAAAAATGGCATCCATTTACTTTTATAGCTAGCACCACAAACAACTTCAAAGTCCAAGTTGATTCAGAAACAATCATCTGTCCATTTACATCATGAGAATTAAAGCAGAATAACAGAGTTGGAAGGGAACTTAGAGGTCTTCTAATCCAACCCGCCGCTCAGGCAGGAAACCCTAAACCATCCCGGACAACTTGTTGTAGCAAACCTCCAGTGAAGGAGCACCCACAATTTCTGGAGGCAAGTTCCTTCCTAGTGGATGTTCACTTGACCATGAGCCAGCCATGTGCAGCAGCAGCCAAAAAAGCTAATACAATCCTGGGTTGTATAAACAGAGGCATAGAATCAAGATCACCTGAAGTGTGAGTTCTGCTTTATAAAACCTTAGTAAGACCACACCTGGAATATTGCAGCCAATTTTGGTCGTTGTTGTTGTTAGTTGCGAAGTCGTATCCGACCCATCGCGACCCCATAGACAACGTTCCTCCAGGCCTTCCTGTCCTCTACCATCTTCTGGAGTCCATTGAAGCTCACGTCTCCTGCTTCAGTGACTCCATCCAGCCACCTCCTTCTCTGTCATCCCATTCTTCTCTTGCCCTCCATCTTTCCCAGCATCAGGCTCTTCTCCAGGGAGTCCGTCCTTCTCATTAGGTGGCCAAAGGACTTGAGTTTCAACTTCAGGATCTGGCCTTCTAAAGAGCAGTCGGGGTTGATCCTCTAGGACTGACCGGTTGGATCGCCTTGCAGTCCAGGGGACTCGCAGGAGTCTTCTCCAGCACCAGAGTTCAAAGGCCTCCATTCTTTGGCGCTCAGCCTTTCTTACGGTCCAACTTTCATAGCCATACATTGCAACTGGGAAAACCACAGCCTTGACTATATACACTTTTGTTGATCCAAGGCCTGGAGACTAAAACATATGAAGAATGGCTGTGGGACTTGGGTTTGGCTAATCTAAAGAAAACAAGAAACAGGGGCAACATGATAGCAGTATTCCAGTATTTGAGAAGCTGCATCAAACTATTCTCCAAAGCACCAGAGGGCAGGACAAGAAACAGTAGTTGGAAACTGATCAGAGAGAGAAGCAATCTGGAATTAAGTTGTTCTACTGATTAATTGTTCTCACTGTCAGGCAATTTGTCCTTAGTTCTAGATTGCTTCTCTGCTTAATTGGTTTCCATCCATTGCTTCTTGTCCTGCCTTCGGGTGCTTTGCAAAAGAAATTGACCCCCTCCTCTTTGTGGCATCTGCTTACATGTTGGAATGCTGCTATCATGTTACCTCTACTCCTTCTTTTCACTAGACTAGACATATCCAATTCTTGCAACCGTTCTTTATATTAGGGAGTCCCCAAACCCCGGACTGCAGCCCACTACCATGCTGTGGGCTGCACATGTCAACTGTCCAGTTGGCATTTCCATAAAAAGGAACTCCTGGGACATGATTAGAATACTTTACTGGAAATTTACATTGGCACGGGAAGAAAACGAAACCAGCTCTGTTTTTTCCATTCGAAGGCTTGCTTAATTAAACAATACACTCCCTCAGCCCCCCCCCCACTGGGTGTTCACATTGTCCAATAGTAATATTTCTTCTTGCTATGGAAACAGTCCACTACTTCTTCGAGCAGCTGGCCTTGGCTCTTGGTTGTCTAGACATCATTCCCCCCCTCCCCCACCTTTGCATTCCATCGTCAAGATATGAGCAAAAGAGAAAAACTAGGTCAGGGGTAAGCAACCTTGGCTCTTTTATGACTCGTGGACTTCAACTCCCAGAATTCCTGAGCCAGCATGGCTCAGCTTGGAAACCTCTCCCTTTCCCCTCAGCGTGGCTGGCTCAGGAATTCTGGGAGTTGAAGTCCACGGGTCATAAAAGAGCCCAGGTTGCCTACCCCTGCCCTATATCAAGGGTCCTCAACCTTGGCAACTTTAAGACTTGTGGACTTCAACTCCCAGAATTCCTGAGCTAGCATGGCTCAGACAGCTTGGAAACCTCTCCCTTCCCCTCAACATGGCTGGCTCAGGAATTCTGGGAGTTGAAGTCCACCAGTCATAATAGAGCCAAGATTGCCTACCCCTGTCCTAAGTCCTCCTGCTCTAAGCGGTGAGCCTCCTAGTCCAGGGGTAGGCAACCTTGGCTCTTTTATGACTCGTGGACTTCAACTCCCAGAATTCCTGACCCAGCCTGGCTCAGCTTGGAAACCTCTCCCTTTCCCCTCAGCGTGACTGGCTCAGGAATTCTGGGAATTGAAGTCCACGAGTCATGAAGGGGCCATAGTTCCCTCATGTTGGCCCAGGAATTCTGGGAGTTGAAGTCCACGAGTCATAAAAGAGCCAAGGTTGCCTACCCCTGATCTAGGTGAAAAGTTGAATCAATCTTGACAGCACAAATAGCTGTCCGGAGCGTGTGCAGGCATGCACGTTCAACCTGCACATGCATATGCCTGTCTGCCACATGTGCAGCCCAGTTCCCCTCTCCCCCCCCCAGCCCCAGCACCAAGTTGCAATGTTTGGGGACAGTTGCTTTCTATGTTTTAGCCTCCAGTCCAACAATATGTGAGACTAGCCGTACAAAAGAGCATTGTGTTAGAAATAGACGACAAGGAAAACTTGTGACTCACATCGTGAGTCCCACAGAATCCGTTGTGCAAAGATACAATTTCAGCTAAGTTGGAAATTCTTAACATGCACAGTCAGGAGAAAAAAACCACCCTTTTGTTATTCAACCTGAGAAAGTTCTTATCTTTCAGTTAGTTACAGCAAGTCTGGTTGCTAAGGGAAAACTTCCAGCCTTCCGTTCTTACAAGGTTATGCTCCAAAGTGGAGCTAAATGAAAGAAGGTGAGCCCATGTTAGTTTGCCAGTGTGAAAGTACTACAAAACCCATAGTTCAAGTATTATAAAGTCCATCCTACGTGCTGCTCACCCCCCTGTCCATTGCTGAATTCAGATTTTCTCGTCCACTTTTATAGAAAACAATGTAAAATCTCTAACTCTAATCAAACAGAGGAGCCACAGTGATCCATGATCTTGTGACTTCACACCATCCCTGGAATCCGTTGTGCACCTAGTGTGACTCCCTGCACCAGGATCAGCACCTCATTTGTTCATAGAGATCCACAATATCAGAAACCATTCAGAGAATACCTGTTTCATAACAAGGAGATGTCTGCAACGTGATCATGTCCACATCACAAACAAAAGTGTGGGAAGTCGAAGGGAAGGTGAACTGGATTTGAGGACACTGGGGCAAGTTGAACTTAACATCAAATGTTCTAGGAGACAATCAGAAGATGTTGGGGTTCCAATAGGAGCTGGGTTTGCACAAGAACAAATCAAAATGAAATCCAGAGAGCTGTGAGGGAAGGGAATTTATTTATTGCCAAAAGCAAAGAGGTTCACCTCTGGGGGTAGCTACAGAGAAAATGTGGTACAAATGGGCTATTTTATAGGAGAGCTTGTCCTTGGTGTGGGTTTTAAGGGGTCTGGAAGTGTGAACATGCTGGTTATGTCCAGAAACTATGAACTCTGGTGCTGGAGAAGACTCCTGCGAGTCCCCTGGACTGCAAGGCGATCAAACCGGTCAGTCCTAGGGGAGATCAACCCCGACTGCTCTTTAGAAGGCCAGATCCTGAAGTTGAAACTCAAGTACTTTGGCCACCTAATGAGAAGGAAGGACTCACTGGAGAAGGGCCTAATGCTGGGAAAGATGGAGGGCAAGAGAAGAAGGGGACGACAGAGAACGAGATGGCTGGATGGAGTCACTGAAGCAGTAGGTGTGAATTTAAATGGACTCCAGAAGATGGTAGAGGACAGGAAGGCCTGGAGGAACGTTGTCCATGGGGTCGCAATTAACAACATCTCTCTCTGCTAAACATGTCCACCACTCATCCATTCTCAAGAACTATGTTGCACACCTGGAGGTCCATTCTGCACACCTGGGGAGGCTTCACCTGCCTGTCCCAGGTTACAGTTTTAATTATTAACTCTATTTGTGTTTACAAAGTTTCTTCTTTGATGTGTGGATTGAGTCTGGATACCTTATTTGGGGGTTTAAGGAACTTTGAGTAAAAGATTCCCCCAGCCCCCCAGCCGCGTTTGCTATTTTTATTTGATTAACTTAGTTTCAACTTGACTGTCGATTGTCTAATGGAGACGCTGGTTCTCAGTCCATTGTGGATTCACTTAATGTTCAAGGAAAGATGGAGACAGTATAAGGAATAAAATATATTTTGATATAAAACTTCCCACAAGATGCATTGGCAATAGCAGTACTGGGCAAAGTCTCTGCCAAGGTCCAACTACTGGGCCTGCCATGATTCAACCACACCCAAGAGACCTTCCTGCTTCCATTACAACACAGGAAACAACTTGCCATTACTCAAGGTGTGGCTTTATAACAGATGAAACCTGGCGGAAGGGTGAGGAACCGAATGCTTCAAATTAAGAATTGTTCAGTGTTTGTTCTTAGAAGTTCTTCTCTCCAATCCTAGAGGTGAAAGAGCTTAGTTGAACATCTGGAGAGGATGCCTCAGTTGGCTGAGCAAAAAAGCTGCAGTTTTGGTCCAGTTTCAGTTGCCACAATATAAAAAAGAGGTTGAGACTCTGGAAAGAGTGCAGAGAAGAGCAACAAATATGATTAGAGGGGTGGAGGCTAAAACACATGAAGAAAGATTGCAGGAATTGAGTATGTCTAGTCTAATGAAAAGAAGGAGAGAAGAAGGGGAGTGTAAGGACCCACCCCACTTTGCATCTTAAGAAGACAGAACTCTTGGAATAATTCTTCCAACAGGAATCCTTTATTAAGAGAAAATGATTGCAGGCATGCTAGACAGGACTTGGGGTTCAAGCTCTCCCATTCAAGGTTTTAAGGGGTTCCCCAGTAGTCCCACCCAATCAACCCCCCTTCAGTGATAGTTTCAAGTATCACAATTCCACCCCCTTTCTTCTTCCGTCTGGATGGAGACTTCAGATAACTACATGAAAGGCAATTATTCTTCTTTGATATGCTAACGCTTAGAGGCCACAATAAACACACATTCAGTCCTTTGAAGTGTACTGAAGGAAGTGAGGGCCATAAAGCCCCTTTGCTCTCCCCCTTTTCTCCCTCTTATGGCAGAATCCAGAGAAGGCAGAATTGGGAGTTTCTATGTTTGATAATTAAAGATGAAATATAATTGGATTCTGACATCCGGCCCCTCTTAACAATAAGAGAGATCCACCTGAAAGAAAACACAAGTAAAAAATTTAGTTAGGCTTGTTAGGATACTCTGTGTGAAACTTCTTCAATAGCTTCGGGGCTCTGACGTGACGTTTATGGACCCACTCATTTTGTGAGGCAGGGAGGTGTTTCCAGGCAACTAGGTACTGAGTTGTTCCATGATATCTCCTAGAGTCAAGGATCTCTTTTATTTCGAAGTGTTGTTCCCCCTCCACCATGATTGGAGGTGGTGGGGGGGGGGATTTTTGGCCGTAGAGGTGACTGATGCTCTCTTTTCAGCAAGCTGCAATGAAAAATTGGGTGTATTTGCCTGAGGTTTTTGGGTAATTCTAATTCTACTGTTACTGGATTTATGATCCTTTTAATTGGAAAAGGTCCTATATATTTTGGTCCAAGTTTTTTACAGGGCTGTAGGGACTTTAGGTATTTTGTAGATAAGTACACCATTTCTCCTATAATGAATGGTGTAGGCTCAACCCTTTTTTTATCGGCTTGTGCTTTGTATGCCCGCCTAGCTTCATCTAGTGATTTTCTGACTATTGGCCAGGTGTTTTGTAGGTTTTCCATCCATTCTTTCAGTGAAGGGATCGTTGGTTCTTTTGGGGTTAACTCTGGCATAGGGTTGAAACTTTGGCCGTTGGCTATTTGAAAAGGAGTGTAGCCTGTGCTGGAGTGGACTGCATTATTGTAGGCAACTTCTGCAAAAGGAAGTAAGTCCGTCCAATCACTCTGTTGGAAATTTAAAAAACATCTCAAATATTGCTCAAGTACCGACTGGCACCGTTCCGCTTGTCCATCTCCTTGAGGGTGGTGGCTAGATGTCAATCCCTGAGTGGTCCCTAAGAGGGATAAAAATTCCTTCCAAAATGCAGACGTAAATTGCACTCCCCTATCAGAGATGATGCGTTGGGGTGCCCCGTGCAATCTGTAAATGTGCTGGATGAAAAGTTTTGCTAAGGCCTTTGCAGTGGGAATTTTTTGGCAAGGGATAAAGTGCACCTGTTTGGAAAATAGGTCCGTGACTGTCCAGATAACAGTATTCCCATTGCTTTCAGGCAATTCCACTATAAAATCCATGGCTATTTCCCTCCAGGGGGCTGAGGGACTTGCCATTGGTTGTAACAGCCCTGGCGATTTCCCTTGCAACCTCTTTGCTGATGCACAGGTTGGGCAGCTGGCAACATAACTTTCTATGTCCTTTTTTATTGATGGCCACCAAAATTGCCGTTTAATTAAGTGTAAAGTTTTTACAAATCCAAAATGCCCTGCTGATTTTGTGTCATGGCAAAGTTGCATGAAAGTTAGTCTTTGAGTTGTTGGTATATATAACTTTTCCCCTACCCAAGGCAATCCGTCTCTCATTGTGCACACATGTTTGTTTTTCTGGAACCAATCATCTGTTTCCAAACTTTTTCTGAATTCAATCCCAGTTTGGCTGTCCAGTTGTGGTTTTATTTTGGCTTGGGTTCTTGTGGTTACTGGCGCTGCCAGTTGTGACTCTGCCATTATTGGTCTAGAGTCTGTGGTTCGTGCGCTGTTATATTGGGGCATGCGAGATAGTGCATCTGCCAGGAAGTTCTTTCTTCCTGGTAAATGTTTGAGCTTAAATTGGAATTGGTGAAAATGCTGGGACCAGCGGGCTTGTTTGGGATTGAGTTTTCTGGAAGTTTTCAGGGCTTCTAAATTTTTGTGATCAGTCCATACCTGGAAGGGGATTTTGTTGCCTTCCAGGAACTGTCGCCACGTGAGTAATGCCCAACGTATCCCATAAGCCTCCTTCTCCCATACGGGCCAGCGCTGTTCTGTTTCCGTGAGTTTCTTAGATGTATATGCACAGGGTTGCAATACTGCATCATCATTTTCTTGTAATAGCACAGCCCCCACTGCCACATCACTTGCATCTGCCTGTATTATGAAGGGCTTGTCCATGTCTGGGTGCCTTAGTACTGGTTCGGCAGAAAAAAGTCTCTTTAGTCTCTCAAACGCTACTTGGCACTCCATGGTCCATGTTAGTGGCTGGCTAGGTTTTACTGAGGATGTTCCCTTCGTTTTTAGTAAGTTAGTGAGGGGCAAGGCTATCTGTGCAAATGAGGGGATGAATTGGCGGTAAAAATTTGCAAAGCCCAGGAAACTTTGTAGTTGCTTTCTTGTGCGGGGTGGTGCCCAATTTAGTACTGCTTCGACCTTCTCCGGGTCCATTTCAATACCCTGTGGGGATATGCAATAGCCTAGGTAGTCTATCTTTTCCTGGTGGAATTCGCATTTTGAGAGTTTGGCATATAGGTGAGCGGCTCGCAGCTTCTTTAAAACCGCTCTGACAAGTTTGACGTGTTCTTCTTTTGTTTCAGTAAAGATAAGAATGTCGTCCAAGTAAACAAGGACCCCCTTAAATAGGTGCTCCCTTAGAACGTCATTGATTAATTGCATAAAGACTGCAGGGCCCCCTTGTAATCCAAATGGCAAGACTTTGAATTGATAGCACCCCATGGGGCAGTTAAATGCAGTCTTCCATTCGTCCCCTTCCTTGATTCTCACGCGATAGTAAGCTTCCCTTAGGTCTAGTTTAGAAAAAATTTTCCCTTTCGATAGGTGTGACAGCATGTCTTTCATGAGAGGCAGCGGGTATAGGTTGCTTTCACTGATTGTATTCAGGGCCCTATAATCCACACATAAACGTAAAGAACCATCCTTCTTCTCTCTAAAAAGGACCGGGGCGGCCACTTTAGGCTTGGCTGGCTCAATGAAACCCCTCTCCAGGTTTTTTTTTATAAATCTTTCCATTTCCTCCTTCTCCTTTGGGCTCATGGAGTATAATCTGGGCTTCGGGAGTTTTGCCCCAGGTTTGAATTCAATGGTACAGTCTGTGGGTCGGTGGGGGGGAAGCTCATTCGCCCTTTCCTCACTAAAAACTTCAGCAAGGTCCCTATATTCCTCTGGTATTTCTGTTAATCTTTTTTCCTCTCCTATGGATGCTTTTTCTATTCTTGATTCTGGTAGCCTCCCTTGGGGTTTTAAGTCCATAGGGTCCCCCTTCGGGAATTTGATTTCTGTCGTCCTCCAATTCACCCAGGGGTTCCATTTTTTCAACCATTCCATCCCTAGAATCATTGGGCATTCCATACCTGGGGTCACCACAAACGTTAAGTCCTCTTCATGGTTTCCCAGGGAGAGGTGTATTGGCAGAGTGGCTAGGGTAGCTGGCACCCCCCCCTGCTATGGATCCATCTAGCTGGCCAAATGAGATTGGTTGTTCCAGTCTCCTGGATGGGATGCCCAGATTCCCCACTAGTGTTGGGCTAATAAGGCAGCGGGTGCAGCCAGAGTCTATTAAAGCTTTCACCTTCACAGCTTCGGGCATGGGGGGGATTAATATAGTCACTGTTTTGAAGATGGGTGTGATGCATCCACTTACCAGAGGTTCGCCCTCCGAGCTGTCGTCTGAGGCATCCACCGGCCCTGTGGTGTAGGCTGGAGTTCTTTCCCCTTGGTGAGCAGAGGTGGGGGTTTCTGCAATTTCCATCATTCTCATGGCCGTTTCTTTTGGCTTAGCTGAATACTTTCCGGGTTTGTTGATTGGGGATCTGTCTGGGTTGTGCTGGGGGGCCTTTGAGCGGCATTCTACAGCTCGATGCCCTTCTCTTCCGCATTTGAAACACCCCATTTGCTTCTTGGCTGTATCCGATGATTTCACCGGTCGGTGTGTCAGCTCAGGCGGGGGGCGGCTCCATTGTTTTCCTCGGCGGTGCCTCTTCAATATGTCGATCTCTGCTTCCTCTGCCAAGACGTACCTTCCCTCAAGTTGATGTGGGTCCCCTCGGGGCAGGCAAGCATCATATAGATCATAGTTTAGTCCATCTTTGAAATGGCCAAGGAGGATGTCTTCTGGCCAATTCAGTTTGCTGGCAATGGCCCGGAATTCTTGTGTATACTCAGCCACTGGGCGTTTGCCTTGCTTCATCGTTGTTATCCTTTCACGGGCTTTGCGATCAGCCAGGGGGTCTTCAAATCGTCTTCTCAAAGAGGACATGAAACGGTTGAAGTTACTGAGTTCTGGGGCATTGGAGTCATGCAGGTTCACCACCCAATCTGCAGCTGGTCCATCCAGGGCAGATTGCACGATCCGGATGCGGGCTTTGTCGCTGGGGATGTCCTGCCCATATTCCTCCATGTAGCTGAGGACTTGGGTTAGGAAAAACCCCAAGCGTGTTGGCTCCCCTTTGAATTTCACCTCCAACGGTGGACGTCTTGGAATGGATCGGTGCCTCCATTGTGGGTGGTAGTGTTTTCCGTCCAGATTTCCATCTGTGGTCCGGTAGGGGGTGGGAGCTCCTGGATCAGTAAATGTCCCTGGGATTGCAGGTTCCACGTCTCCCTCGGTGTCTCTCCCTTTGTGGCTCCAGGAACTGGGGCGGCCGTAGGGCTCAGGAATCTCCTCTCCTAGGGAGCTGAGAGTTCTCTTCATCAGGTCAATAGCTTTCTCTAGGATCCAGTCTGAGTACGGCATACAGCTTCCTCCCTCTTCACTTGCGTGCAGGGATTTCTCCATCTCCTGCTTCCATTCTGGTTGCTTGGTCCCCCGTCTCAGGGTCACTTTTCTTGATTCCTTTCCCCACTCGCTTTTCTTTCCAACGCCCATCGACCAGCGAGGCTTGTGGTCCTGTGTCTCCACCACTTCTTCTTCTGAGAAATCTGGCCTCTCGGATCCCAACATCTGGCAAGGTTCCAACTGGGTCAGCGGCTCTCTTTCCAGGGAGTTTTCTCCCTCTCTTGCTTCGTTGTCTGACATGGTAAATTTTTGCAAAATCCCCCGGCAAGGGTCTACCTTCCAGGTGGATTAATTTTGCAAGTCCTGTCTAATGTAAGGACCCACCCCACTTTGCATCTTAAGAAGACAGAACTCTTGGAATAATTCTTCCAACAGGAATCCTTTATTAAGAGAAAATGATTGCAGGCATGCTAGACAGGACTTGGGGTTCAAGCTCTCCCATTCAAGGTTTTAAGGGGTTCCCCAGTAGTCCCACCCAATCAACCCCCCTTCAGTGATAGTTTCAAGTATCACAATTCCACCCCCTTTCTTCTTCCGTCTGGATGGAGACTTCAGATAACTACATGAAAGGCAATTATTCTTCTTTGATATGCTAACGCTTAGAGGCCACAATAAACACACATTCAGTCCTTTGAAGTGTACTGAAGGAAGTGAGGGCCATAAAGCCCCTTTGCTCTCCCCCTTTTCTCCCTCTTATGGCAGAATCCAGAGAAGGCAGAATTGGGAGTTTCTATGTTTGATAATTAAAGATGAAATATAATTGGATTCTGACAGGGAGACTTCCAACATCTAAAGCATTGCCCCAAAGAAGAAGAGGTCAACCTCTTCTCTAAAGCACCTGAAAGCAGGACAAGAAGCAACGGATGGAAACTAGTCAAGGCGAGAACCAACTTAAAAACGAGAAATTTCCGGACAGTTAGAACAATTAATCACTGGAACAGCTTGCCTCCAGAAATTGTGGGTGCTCCAATGTTTTAAGAAGAGATTGGACAGTCATTTGTCTGATGTGGTCTAGGGTTTCCTGCCTGAGCAGGGGGTTGGGACTAGATGACCTCCAAGGTCCCTTCCAACTCTTTTATTCTGACTACCTCTAGACCGTTCCTAAGTGGTAGTATGGATAGTAATGCGGTCCTTTTTTAACTTTGTGGAGTATGGCAAGTTGAGAATTGTCAGATTCAAATGTCTTCATAGAAGAATCATAAGTCTTGGCTATCAGCCCAACATTTGATAATATGTTTCTAGCAGGAAGCTGCAGGCACATACAGAAGTCCATGAGTTTCTGGCATCTACTAGCGTGTAAATATTCATTATGGAGTTTCATATACAGACTCATCCCTAGAATCCATAATGAGTTTCAACAGTCCTCTATTAGACAACTACCAAGGGTTATTATTATGTTACCTCAGCTCTCCAGTTCAGGAACATCTCTGTCAATCTCAGCCATCATGAACAACCCTTTCAAGAAACAAATGATTGTGATCTATACCTCCCAGTTTTGTGGATTCTATTAATTGCTGTTCTCCACCAGCACCGTGGTTTATTCCCTGCTTCAAAAATTAAATTTAGGGTTGATAAGAGATGGTATGAACAAAACAAACATGGAACAGCGGATGGAAAGTGATCAAGGAGAGATTCAACCTGGAAATAAGGAGAAGTTTTGTGACAGTGAGAACAATCAATCAATGGAACAGAAAGTTGCCTTCAGATGTTGTGGGTGATCCATCACAGGAGGCTTTCAAGAAGGGGCTGGACTACCATCTGTCAGAAATAGTGTAAGGTCTCCTGCTTGAGCAGGGGGTTGGACTAGAAGACCTCCAAGGTCCCTTCCAGTTAAGTTATTTAAGTTAAGTTATTTGATCCAGGATGAATTGCTGTTAACTTTTGGGATGATAAGAAGCCCTGGAAATTTTGTATAACTTTAACCTTTGTCTTACTATTATTATTGTTATTGCTGACTACAGAATAGAATAGAATTACAGAATAGAATTAGAGAATAGAGTAGAATTACAGAATAGAATAGAATTACAGAATAGAATTACAGAATGGAACATTCTATTCTATTCTATTCTATTCTATTCTATTCTATTCTATTCTATTCTATTCCATTCCATTCCATTCCATTCCATTCCATTCCATTCCATTCCAATATCTATTCCATTCCATTCCACTCCACTCCACTCTACTCTACTCTACTCCATTCCATTCCATTCCATATTCTATTCTATTCTATTCTATTCTATTCTATTCTATTCTATTCTATTCTATTCTATTCTATTCTATTCTATTCTATTCTACTTCATTATTCTATTCTATTCTATTCTATTCTATTCTATTCTATTCTATTCTATTCTATTCTATTCTATTCCATTCCATTCCATTCCATATTTTCTATTCTATTCTATTCTATTCTATTCTATTCTATTCTATTCTATTCTATTCCATATTTTCTATTCTATTCTATTCTATTCTATTCTATTCTATTCTATTCCATTCCATTCCATTCCATATTTTCTATTCTATTCTATTCTATTCTATTCTATTCTATTCTATTCTATTCTATTCTATTCTATTCCATATTTTCTATTCTATTCTATTCTATTCTATTCTATTCTATTCTATTCTATTCTATTCTATTCTATTCCATTCCATTCCATTCCATTCCATTCCATTCCATATTTTCTATTCTATTCTATTCTATTCTATTCTATTCTATTCTATTCTATTCTATTCTATTCTATTCTATTCCATTCCATTCCATTCCATTCCATTCCATATTTTCTATTCTATTCTATTCTATTCTATTCTATTCTTCTGGTGTTCTCGTCCTTCTCCTGTCCTTTTGGGCGTGAATGTGTAGATGGTGGAATTAGGGCATGAACAATAATAAATTATGTACAAAATTATAGATATGGCTCAGCTTTTTAAAGTGGCCCTTTAGAAAGCTGAGCCAGAGTAAAGTCATATTCAGGAAGTCAGCCTGCTTAAGGATGCGCCCTTAATAATTTGTCCCTCTATGCTTCTGTGAGACACCATCAATTGTAAAAGAGCCTCCAGCCAGCTTAGACATTTGTGAAAGCAGGAGGTTTAAGCTCTAGACAGGGTTGAAGGAAGGAAGTCAAACGTATATTTGACATACGATCAAGTCCATAATCTAATGGTGCCAAAATACACACGGCGTGCTTAGGATAGTATTATGAAATGAAGGAGAAGGCCTAAAGCTTTATATATAAAAAAAAAACCTGTGAGGCTTGGTGGATTTGTCAGAAGCTCATTCCTAAAGTTTATAACACTTTCCAGTTTATAGAACATAGAACAACAGAGTTGTAAGAGACCTTGGAGGTCTTCTAGTCCAACCCCATGCGCGAGCAGGAGACCCCATATCATTTCAGACGACTGGTTGTCTATTCTCTTCTTGAAGACCTCCAGTGATGGAGCACCCACAACTTCTGGAGACAAGCTGTCCCACTGATTAATTGTTCTGTCAGGAAATGTTTTAATGTAGATGGCCTCTTGGAACTTCTTTCAAACCAGAGGTCCTCTCTGTCCAGAATGTGGAGTAAACTTAGAGTCATTACATTCCCACAAGTGATCCAAGTCCAGCCCCTCTTGAATTTCATTGATCCTTATTGTTGAGATATTTAATTTAAATTTTTTAAATTAAATTGGAGCACCCACAACTTCTGGAGACAAGCTGTCCCACTGATTAATTGTTCTATCAGGAAGTGTCTCCGTAATTCCAAGTTGCTGCTCTGCAGTGGTGGGATTCAGCCAGTTCGCACCAGCAGAACCGGTAGCTAATTTTTTGTTGCCCAGGCCCAGAATGGACTTCTGGAAGCGGCATCCACACAACAAACCGGTTGTTCACCTATTTGAATCTCACCACTGCTTCTCTCCTTGATTTGTTTCCACCCATTGTTTCTTGTCTTGCTTTCTGATGCTTTGGAAAATAAGTTGACCCCCTCCTCTTTGTGGGAGCCCCCCCCCCCAAATACTGGAGTACTACTATCATGTCACCCTTGGTCCTTCTTTTCTTTAGACTAGCCCAGTGGTTCTCAACCTGTGGGTCAGGACCCCATTTGGGGTCGAACAACCATTTCACGGGGGTCACCAAACAAGGCTGTCCGCCATTTCCCCCCCCCTTTTCTTTGGCCACGCCCCTGGCACCCAGTGATGTATAAGTGGTTGGGGGTCACCACAATATGGGGAACTGTATTAGGGGGTCGCGGCATTAGAAAGGTTGAGAACCACTGGACTAGCCGAACCCAAATCCTGCAGCCGTTCTTCATATGTTTTAGTCTCCAGGCTTTTAATCATCTTTGTTGCTCTTCTCTGCACTTTTTCCAATGTCTCAACATTTTTGAGGGGCCAAAACTGGATGCCGTATATTCCAGGTGTGGTCTTAGACAGGAAGGAGCTTCTGAAACAGATGATTGCTGCCCTTAAATTACTCTCTCTCAGCTAGCTAAATTTCTGGAAAGCTTTCCATTTTAGCTCCAGGCTAATGTGTAAAAGAGAATGCCAACGATCTATGTCATAAGTTGAAGAACACATTTCCTTTCCTCTTTTCTTTCCCTTCTTTTTTCTTCTTTAGCTTCTAATTGTGGCTTTTTCTTTGCCTCCTGCAAGCTTACTTGTCGCTGATACTTGTCCAAGATCAATATCTATAGGTTGCCTATCTCAGATGCAATGCACCTAGCATTGAATGCTGCCACCAATTTTGGTCACTGTATCACAAAAAAGATGTGGAGAGTTTGGAAAAAATTCAGAGAAGAGTAACTAAGATGATCCAAAGCCTGGAGACCAAAACATACGAAGAATGGCTGCGAGACTTGGGTTTGGCTAGTGTAAAGAAAAGAAGAAATAGGGGAGACATGATAGCAGCATTCCAGTATCTGAGGTGCTGCCTCAAAGAAGGGGGAGTGTTAAAGTATTCTCCATAGTGCCAGAGGGCAGGACAAGAAACAATGGCTGGAAACTGATCAAGGAGAGAAGCAACCTGGAATTAAGGAGAAACTTCCTAACAGTGAGGACAATTAACCAGTGGAACAGCTTGCCACCAGAAGTCGTGAGCACTCCATCACTGGAGGATTTATAAGAAGAGACTATAGACAGTCACTTGTCTGAGATGGTACAATTCTCCTGCTTGAGCAGGGGGGCTGGACTAGAAGACCTCCAAGGTCCCTTCCAGTTCTATTCTATTCTATTCTATTTGTTCTATTTCTATTTCTATTCTGATCTGATCTGGTCTGGTCTGGTCTGGTCTGGTCTGGTCTGGTCTGGTCTGGTCTGGTCTGGTCTGGTCTGGTCTGGTCTGGTCTGGTCCGGTCCGTCCCGTCCCATCCCATCCTATCCCATTTCATTTCATTCCATTCCATTCTATTCCATATTTTCTATTCCGTTCCATTCCTTCCATGCCATGCCATGCCATGCCATGCCATGCCATTCTATTCTATTCTATTCTATTCTATTCTATTCTATTCTATTCTACTCTTCTTCAATATTCTATTCTATTCTACTCTTCTTCATTATTCTATTCTATTCCATTCCATTCCATTCCATTCTATTCTATTCTATTCTATTCTACTCTTCTTCATTATTCTATTCTATTCCATTCCATTCCATTCCATTCCATTCCATTCCATTCCATTCTATTCTATTCTATTCTATTCTATTCTATTCTACTCTTCTTCATTATTCTATTCTATTCTATTCCATTCCATTCCATTCCATTCTATTCTATTCTACATTCCATTCCATTCTATTCTATTCTATTCTATTCTATTCTATTCTATTCTATTCTATTCTATTCCATTCCATTCCATTCCATTCCATTCCATTCCATTCTATTCTATTCTATTCTATTCTATTCTAAATAGTTAACAATAACAATAATAATAGTAAGAGGAGGTTTAAAGTTAACAAACTGGTATTGTAATCAACTCAAAGAACATTTTCCAGGGCTTCTTAGCATCCCAAGAGCTATTCTCTTCTCTTCCCAAGCCTTGTGTCCTTCCTTATCTGCTTCTAGCAAACCTTGTTTATAGCAAAAAATTCTGTCATCTTCACTTTTAACCTTGCCCACTAGAGGGCAGTCTTGCACTGAGCAAGATTTTGCACGGTCGCATCTGAAACAATACAGGGACAAAGCTGTGGGAACAGATGAAGCAGAGTGGAGTGGAGGAGAGGACAAGAGAGCGAAGGGAAGGGAAGGGAAGGGAAAGGAAAGGAAAATAGAAGGAAAGGAAAGGAATAGAAAATAGGGAATGGAAAGGAAAGGAAAGGAAAGGAAAAGAAAGAGAGAGGGCGGGGGAAGGAGGGAAGGGGAAGGGAGGGGAGGGAAGGGCACTTATCAGTTGCTTTATGGAACATTTTTTTGCTTACTGCAATAGAGAAAATATTTATCTATTTAATTTATTTGCCACCCATCTCGTAATGAAACAACCCTGGGCAGCTTGCAGCATAAAAAAAAAAAATCAAATTGTAACATATCAATATTTCTAAAACAGTACAAACAGAAGTCCCAGTCCAGATAAAATTATAATTAAAAGACAAAGACGGAAGGAACAGAATGGGCAAAGGGACGCGTGGCATCACCTCTTAATCTGTCAACCACCTCCATGGTGATGCTCTCCCACTGGGACGACCCCAAGCCATCTGGCAGAGCCACGTCTTAAGGCTAATAATAATAATAATAATAATAATAATAATAATAATAATAATAATAATAATAATAATAATAATAATGTTGGAAGGGATCTTGAAGGTCATCTAGTCCAACCCCCTGCTCAGGCAGGCAACCCTACACCATTTCGGACAAATGGCTGTCCAGTCTCTTCTTAAAAACTTCCAGTGTTGGAGCATTCAGAGCTTCTGGAGGCAGGTTGTTCCATTGGTTAATTGTCCTCACTGTCAGGAAGTTTCTCCTTAGTTCTAGGTTGCTTCTCTCCTTGATCAGTTTCCATCCGTTGCTTCTTGTCCTGCCTTTAGGTGCTTTGGAGAATAATTTAACTCCCTCTTCTTTGGGGCAGCCCCTGAGATATTGGAAGACTGCTATCATTTCCCCGCTCGTCCTTCTCTTCGTTAAACTAGACATACTCAATTCTAGCAACCGTTCCTTATATGTTTTAGCCTCCAGCCCCCTGATCATCCTTGTTGCTCTTCTCTGCACTCTTTCTAGAGTCTCAACATCTTTTTTACATCATGGTGACCAAAACTGGATGCAGTATTCCAAGTGTGGCCTTACCAAGGCATTGTGAAGTGGTATTAATACTTCGCGTGATCTTGATTCTATCCCTCCGTTAATGCAGCCCAGCACTGTGTTGGCTTTTTTGGCAGCTGCAGCACACAGCTGGCTCATATTTAGGTGATTGTCCACTAGGACTCTGAGATCCCTCTCACAGTTACTACTATTGAGCAAGGTACCCCCTATACTATACCTGTGCATTTGGTTTTTCTTGCCTAAATGTAGAACCTTGCTTTTTTCACCCTTGAATTTCATTTTGTTAGATAGTGCCCAGTGTTCAAGTCTGTCCAGATCCTCCTGTATCTTCTGGAGTGTTGGCTATACCTGCCAGCTTGGTGTCGTCCGCAAATTTGATGAGTTCCCCATCTATCCCCTCGTCCAAATCATTGATGAAGATGTTGTAGGGACTCCTGCTAGGGCAGGGGTTGGACTAGATGACCTACAAGGTCCCTTCCAACTCTTCTATTCTATTCTATTCTATTCCATTCCATTCCATTCCATTCCATATTTTCTATTCTATTCTATTCTATTCTATTCTCCAAAGCACCTAGAGGCTGGATAAGAAGCAATGGATGGAAATTAATCAAGGAGAGAACCAATCTAGAGTTAAAACAGTGAAACAACCTGACTCCAGAAATTGTGGGTGCTCGAACACTGAAACTTTTTCAAAAAAGGCTGGACAATCATTTATCTGAAATGGTATAGGGTTTCTTGCCTGAGAAGAGGGTTGGTCTAGAAGACCTCTAAGGACTCTGTCATTCTGTTATTCCGATATATTTGCATGTCACAGCAGGACCATCTCTTGGGCAGATTCATCGTCCCTTCAGGTAGCACCGGTTAGATATATACTGCCTCTGCGCCTGGAGGTTCCTCGTTGGCCCGTGATAGACCCATTCCCAAGCTTTGCGTTGTTCAACTTGGAAGAAGCAAATGTGCAGGATGTGAAGACAACACCTTCCTTATCTACCCTAAATCTACCACCTACAAATGTCATACTTTCACGGAACAATGGGGTTTTGCAATCCAGGAAGGGCAGGCCTGGGCGATCCAACTATCTGTCCAGCAATTCTGGAGGAGATGCCACCCACTTGACAGTAGCACTGGGCAGGTAAACATTTGTCTGTTGATGGGATCTGGAAATGCCAGTAAAACTTACCCATCTGCTCCAGGTTTTCTGACAATGAGAACAATCAACTAATAGAACAGATTGCCTTCGGACGTTGTGGGAGTTTCATCACTGGAAGCTTTCAAGAAGAGATTGGACTGCTGTCTGTCAGAAATGGTGTAGGGACACCTGCTAGATGACCTACAAGGTCCCTTCCAGCTCTATTCTAGTCTATTCTATTCTATTCTGTTCTGTTCTGTTCTGTTCTGTTCTGTTCTGTTCTATTCTATTCTATTCTAGTCTAGTCTAGTCTATTCTAATTCTATTCTATTCTATTCCATTCCATTCCATATTCTATTCTATTCTATTCCATTCTATTCTATTCTATTCTATTCTATTCTATTCTATTCCATTCCATGTTTTCTATTCTATTCCATTCCATTCTATTCTATTCTATTCTATTCTATTCTATTCTATTCTATTCTATTCCATTCCATTCCATATATTCTATTCTATTCTATTCTATTCCACTCCACTCCATTCCATTCTATATTCTATTCTATTCTATTCTATTCTATTCTATTCTATTCTATTCTATTCTATTCTATTCTATTCTATTCTATTCTATTCTATTCCATTCCATTCCATTCCATATATTCTATTCTATTCTATTCTATTCTATTCTATTCTATTCTATTCTATTCTATTCTATTCCATTCCATATATTCTATTCTATTCTATTCTATTCTATTCTATTCTATTCTATTCTATTCTATTCCATTCCATATATTCTCTTCTCTTCCCTTCCCTTCCATATTTTCTATTCTATTCTATTCTATTCTATTCTATTCTATTCTATTCTATTCTATTCTATTCTATTCTATTCTATTCTATTCTATGTTATTCTATTCTATTCTATTCCCAAGCCTTGTGTCCTTCCTTATCTGCTTCTAGCAAACCCTGTTTATAGCAAAAAATTCTGTCATCTGCACATTTGACTTTGCCCAAAAGAGGACACTCTTACACTGAGCAAGATTTTGCACGATGGCATCTGAAACAGCCCCCTGATCATCTTTGTTGCTCTTCTCTGTACTCTTTCTAGAGTCTCAATGTCTTTTTAACACCGTGGTTTAAAGGTGATGTCAGAAGTAAGTCTTCATCCTGGTTCATCCAAGCCGGGGATAAATAAGCAACATGGCAACTGCTTTGGGAAGAAGGTTACAGTTTATTGAAGAAGCAGAAAGATGATCCTTGCAAGAAGAAGCAGAGGAGAGGAAAGAGGGGTTGAGCACGGGCAGTAGGTTTTTATACCCCCTCTAGCCTTGTTTGGAATAGTTTCCTGTTCCTGTGGCATAAACCTTGAGGCTATTTCTGAGTGTTTTTCTAGGCCTTGATATCTGTGGTTTAATCCTATTATCATATCCTTCTTCCCAGGCTAATGACTCCTAGAGTTTGGGTGGGGCATGCAGATTTTCTCTTTGTCTTCTTGAGTGCTCTGGCTTCAACTTTCTGATGGTTTTACATCTGCATTTGTATGGGGCTAGCTCTTGCTTGGGGCAGAGAGATAGATTTGGGGCCAGGTTTGGTTTTAAAAAAATCCTTTGGAGGAAAAATATATATTTTCTGCCCTTTTAATATTTCCTTCTCTGGGCTAACTTCCCTCAGTGATAACCAGCACTTTGAATTGTAACAGGAAGCAAAAATGTGCAGAAGTGGCAGATGTGCAAATTTGGGTTTGCGTAGAATTGTGTGGACCACACTGCATTTTGGACCAACTGAAGCTTCCAGATGCTGTTCAAACACAGTCCTAGGTTAAGCACATGGCAATAGTCCAACTGGGAGGTGATCTAGGTGTGGACGGCTGTGTCATTGCCTGTAATTTGATGAAGTCCTTCTTGTGCAAAAAATAAATTAAGGGCTGATGCATTTCGTGGTGCAACTGGGCATTGTTTTTTGATAGACCAGTGCATCCAGTTGTGCTTCTGTTTTAGTTACATTAAAATTTATAGCTCAGAGAGACATCCGTTGCAGTCTATCCAAGTGCCTGTGTAAAGTGAAAAATGTGTAATTTAATGAAAGGTAGGTATGTCTAGCTATTGAAGAGAAGGATCGGGGAGACATATCAACTGTCTTCTAGTACTTGAGGGGCTGCCCCAAAGAAGAGGGAGTCAAGCTCTTCTCCAAAGCGCCTGAAGGCAGGACAAGAAGCAACGGATGGAAACTCATCAAGGAGAGAAGCAACTTAGAACTCAGGAGAAACTTCCTGACAGTGAGAACAATTAACCAGTGGAACAACCTGCCTCCAGAAGCGGTGAATGCTCCAACACTGGAAGTTTTTAAGAAGAGACTGGACAGCCATTTGTCCGAAATGGTATAGGGTTTCTTGTCTGAGCAGGGGGTTGGACTAAATGACCTCCAAGGTCCCTTCCAACTGTAGAATTCTGTTCTCCTTTATTATTAATAAAAATTAAAATAAACAAAATAATAAAATAAAATAAATAAAGTAAAATAAAATAAAACAATAAAATAAAATAAGAAATAAAAATAAAATAAAGCATAAAACATAAACAAAAAACAAACAAAAAACAAAAACCCAAAACCCCCCAAAATAATAATATAAATAAAACAAAAAATAATAAAAAACAAACAAAACAAAATAAAATAAATAAAACAAAATGAAAAAATATAAAACATAAAAAATATAAAATATAAAATTTGAAATATAAAAAATGTAAAATATAAAAATTATACACACACACACCTATATATATATAATATATAAATATAAAAATAAAAAAGTTAAAAAATATAAAAAATAAAGAAGTAAAAAAATAAAAAAATAAAAGTAAAATATATATTAAAAAATGCACTTTGTGCAATGCCTCATCTTACAAGAGGTAAATAAAAACAGGGAATCTGAGGGGTTGATAGTGAATGTAGCAGAAAAGCACATTTATGATCATTGCTGGCCTTTTTTTTCCCTTTTTCATTTTTTTTTTCTTGCATTCCTGCATTTTCTACAGGTTAGATCTGGGCCACTCTACGAGAGCAGCTGGAAAGCCTTTGCTACAGGCCACAAAAAAGCCCCTAAGTTACAGATCAAAAAATAAAAGCTCTGTTCCTTAACACACAGGTGGCTGTCCAGTCTCCTCTTAAAAACCTCCAGTGATGGAGCACCCACAACTTCTGAAAACAAGCCATTTCACTGGTTAATTGTTCTCACAATTTCTCCTTACTTTAAGTTTGGTTTTCTCTTTGGTTAATTTCCATCCATTGTTTCTTGTCCTGCCTTCAGGTGCTTTGAAAAATAGCTCTCTTCTCTGGAACCAACCCTCAAGTACTGGAAATTCACTATCAACTCATTCTAGACCAGGGGTAGTCAACCTTGGCTCTTTTATGACTCGTGGACTTCAACTCCCAGAATTCCTGAGCCAGCTTAGCTGGCTCAGGAATTCTGGGAGTTGAAGTCCACGAGTCATAAAAGAGCCAAGGTTGCCTACCCCTGCTCTAGACCCTCTTTTCGCTAGACTAGACATACCTAGTTCCTTCAATATTTCTTCCAAAAAAAAGTTCCTTGCATTTAGAGATGAGGGAACTGTTTTGGTTGCTCGGAATTTGGGAACATGTTGTCCAACACGTCCATAGGGCAGCAGCTTAGAGAAGGCCATATTTTTCATTTTCACTCCCACATGAAATATTTTGAAAGAGAGGTCACACCCTACCACGTGAGACAGCTCAATATTTCATGCCTCCATTTGTCCCAGAATCAAATATAGCAGAAGCCATCCAGAGATGTTCACTACGCTCAGAGTGAACTGGAGAAGCAACATGAAGAAAGAAGGGATCCTGACTGTGGTTTTCAGTGTGTTGGTTGTGTGTGCACCAATGGGTAAGCTGCCTTTGATTTGAGAAAAGTCAGCCAAACCTTGGTCAGTCCTTCAAGAAATTGGACATGGCAGAGGTGCTGGGACTGGTGTTTATTGTCTAAGTTGAATGAACAGAATCTTGAAAGCCTGTCCAAATTTCCCTCTGCCCTGTCTTATACTAAACAAAATCAAGGAAGGTGACTTTGAGTTTCTTTCTCAATGTCCTTCTTTTTCAAGAAGTCTTTTCTCCAAGTCTCCCCTTGCCCTTTCCTTCCTTCCTTCCTTCCTTCCTTCCTTCCTTCCTTCCTTCCTTCCTTCCTTCCTTCCTTCCTTCCTTCCTTCCATAGAACACAGAATCATAGGAACCTTGGAGGTCTTCTAGTCCAACTCCCTGCTCAAAACAAGATGCCTAATACCATCCTGGTCAAATGGTTGTCCCATCTCTTCTTGAAAACCTCCAGTGATGGAGCACAAACAACTTCTGAAGACAAGACGTTCTACTGATTCATTGTCCTCACTGTCAGAAAATTTCTCCTTAGTTCTAGCTTGATTCTCTCTTTGGTTAGCTTCCTTCCATCCATTATCCTTCCACTGATTAATTGTTCTCATGTGACGAAATGTCTCCTTAATTCTAGGTTGGAACGCTCTTTAATGACCTTCCACCCATTCCTTCTCGTCTTGCCAACCATCTCTTTTCTGAGAGAGCCCCTTAAGTACCATCAATCAGCTATCATGTTACCCCCAGTCCTTCTCTTTCCTAGATTAACCTACCTACCTACCTACTGTGCTTTCTCAGTTGGTAATTTCTTGCAGACGTTTCATTACCCAATACAATAGTGGCCAAAATTGTGGAAACCTTTTGGGAAAAGTGTATTTTTGAGGTTGGATGGTTAATAACACCACTTTTTTTGGGGGGGGGGGGAGTAGTGCCATAAAATTATATATCAGTGGAAAGATCATTTGATCAAGTATGTAACGCAACATAGTTTGTTCAATTATCTGTATTGTATTCTATGAAAAGTTATAGCCAAATAACCAGAAAAAGGAAGCACCTTCCTTCACTTGATTGTAGTCAATGAGCATGAGTGTTTAGAGAGTCAATTGGGTGTCCTCTTGTTTTGGCCATGAGCCAATCAGATCACAGTAGGATCCAGTGATTGATGTCATGGATTGAAGCTGAGAGGAGGACATTGGTCAGTGTGTTACGGGATTGCTATCAAGTTGGTTGGGTTTTTTTCTGTTCTTTCATTGAGTGAGCTTGTAAAATGTAATACAATTAAAGGAATGGTGCAAAGAGTTGACTGGTTGCCCAGAAAGCGATGTAAAATAGTATTATTAAGTAAACGAGGCTACAGTTATAAAGAAATTAGAAGGAAAATGGGTGGAAACCTAACCAAGGTCCCTTCCAGCTCTATTCTATTCTAAACTAACCAAGATCAGGTATAAATTGTAGACTACTTCCACAATGGAATATCTTCTGTTCTAACAGAGCAGCTAAAAATAGACACACACGGCAACCGAACTGGAATATTTCGTCTCTCACTGTCAAAAACTACAGAGGCAGCGATTAGATTACAGCAGGTGCCCTCAGGGAAAAAAAAGCTTGCAATGATCAAGAACTGCCGGAAATATAAATTTCAAGATTGTGGCATTAACACCCAGATGTAGACAATCCCTAGCCCCAGGCATAATGTATTTCCTAGTGCAGGGGTAGGCAACCTTGGCTCTTTTATGACTCGTGGACTTCAACTCCCAGAATTCCTGAGCCAGCCATGCTGAGGGGAAAGGGAGAGTTTCCAAGCTGAGCCATGCTGGCTCAGGAATTCTGGGAGTTGAAGTCCACGAGTCATGAGGGGGCCATAGTTCCCCCATGCTGGCTCAGGAATTCTGGGAGTTGAAGTCCACGAGTCATGAGGGGGCCATAGTTCCCCCATGCTGGCTGAGGAATTCTGGGAGTTGAAGTCCACCAGTCATGAAGGGACCAAAGTTTCTCTCATGCTGGCTGAGGAATTCTGGGAGTTGAAGTCCATGAGTCATAAAAGAGCCAAGGTTGCCTACCCCTGTCCTAGTGTAAACCCATGGAATTGCTCCAAGAAACATGTTCATTTCAACACAGACATGATTTTCACTCGTGCTTTAGGGTGCCCACCCTTGCGTGTCTGTTTTACAAAATACAGGTAGCCCTTGACTTAACAATCATTCGTTGAGTGACCATTTGACATTACAGCAGCACTTTAAAAAAAAGTGAACATGCAACCATTTTTCACACTTACGACCGTTGCAGCATCCCCAGGGTCACGTGATCAAAATTCAGATGCTTGGCAACTGACTCATACTTATGATGGTCGCAGTGTCCCAGGGTTGTGTGAATCCCCTTTTGCGACCTCCTGGCAAGCAAAATCCATGGGGAAGCCAGACTTGCTCAACTGCTGTGTTACTAAGTTAACAACTGCAATGATTGACTTAACAACTGTGACAAGGAAGAGGGTAAAATACAGCAAAATTTGCTTAGCAACCGTCTTGCTTAGCAATGGAGGTTTTGGGCTCAGTTACAGTTGTAAGATGAGGATTACCTATAACTCTAAAAAAAAAATAAATAGGTGCTTATTAACCCAAGATGCATTTTGTGTTTGTAGGCACAATATTGGCCTTCCCCACCTCCTTTGCCTACTAGAATTGGCAAGGAGTTGGGTGGCATCCAAATTGAATAGGAATAGAAGAGAATAGAATAGAAGAGAAGAGAGGAGAGGAGAGGAGAAGAGAAGAGAAGAGAAGAGAAGAGAAGAGAAGAGAAGAGAAGAGAAGAGAAGAGAAGAGAAGAGAAGAGAAGAGAAGAGAAAGAATGGAATGGAATGGAATGGAATGGAATGGAATGGAACGGAGCGGAGCGGAGCGGAGCGGAGCAGAATAGAGTAGAATGGAGTGGAGTGGAATGGAATAGAATAGAATAGAATAGAATAGAATAGAATAGAATAGAATAGAATAGAATAGAATAGATGGAGTGGAGTGGAGTGGAGTGGAGTGGAGTGGAGTGGAGTGGAATGGAATAGAATAGAATAGAATAGAATAGAATAGAATAGAATAGAATAGAATAGAATAGAATAGAATAGAATAGAATAGAATAGAATATGGAATAGAATAGAATAGAATAGAATAGAATAGAATAGAATAGAATAGAATAGAATAGAATAGAATAGAATAGAATTGAGCTGGAAGGGACCTTGGAGGTCTTCTAGTCCAGCCCCCTGCTCAAGCAGGAGAACCTCTGCCATCTCAGACAGGTGAATGTCTAGTCTCTTCTTAAAAATCTCCAGTGATGGGGCGCCCACAATTTCTGAGTGCGTTTACAGCCCTCTCTGAGCAGTTTACAGAGTCAGCCTGTTGCCCCCAACAATCTGGATCCTCATTTTACTGACCTTGGAAGGATGGAAGGCTGAGTCAAACTTGAGCTGGTCAGGATCGAACTGCTGGCAGTGAGCAGCGAATTAGCCTATAATACTGTATTCTAACCACTACACCGCCATGGCTCTTAACATTTGCCTGAAATGGTATAGGGTCTGCAAGGGGCTGGACTAGAAGATCTCAAGGTCCCGTCTAACTCTGTTATTCTGTTAACCCATGGGAAGGGGTCAGGCTCTCTTCCCCTGGCTGTGTTCCATTGGAAGTGGGGAAAAAACAGCAAATTTATGATAATAGCAACAGTACGTAGACTTATATACCACTTCACCGTGCTTTTATAGCCCTCTTTGAGCAGTTTATAGAATCGGCCTGTTGCCCCCGACAATCTGGATCCTCCTTTTACCAACCTCGGAAGGATGGAAGGCTGAGTCAACCTTGACCCAGTCAGGATCGAACTGCTGGCAGTGGAATGCACAGTTAGCCTGCAATGCTGTCTTCTAACCACTGCGCCACCACGGCTCTTAAATCAATAGCAATTAAAAACAGGTATTTGGACTGAGCTAAAATCTAATTCTGGCAGACACTCTGGCCCGAACGGCCCCAATCCAGTGACACAACCGCTTCCGCAGAACAGTTTTATTGAAAAGGTTTTCTCTTCATTTGCAGCTGAGTCCATCATTTGTTTCACGTGCCAAAACCAACTCTCAAACTGGAATTGCCTGGGCACAACCAATTGTTCTCAGCGGGAGAAACGATGTGTAACGCTTGGTATGGTGTCTGGAGCAGGTAAGCAACTGAATCCATGGGACTCTTCAGCCAGTTTCTCTGAGTGTTCTGTCTGTTTGTCCCAAACTTTTTCAAGAGGCAACTGGACTTTCTAAGATAAGATAAGATAAGATAAGATAAGATAAGATAAGATAAGATAAGATAAGATAAGATAAGATAAGATAAGATAAGATAAGGAGCCGAGGTGGCGCAGCAGTTAGAGTGCAGTACTGCAGGCCACTTTAGCTGACTGTGTTCAGCAGGTCAGCGGTTCAAATGTCACCGGCTCAAGGTTGACTCAGCCTTCCATCCTTCCGAGGTAGGTAAAATGAGGACCCAGATTGTTGGGGGCAATGTAAATATATATATACATTGCTTACTGGTGTACACCACTTAGAGAGTGCTTGCACTTAAAGCGGTGTATAAGTCTCATAAATAAATAAAATAATAAATAAGATAAGATAAGATTTATTTATTAAAATTTATAGACCGCCCCATTCCCGCAGGACTCCGGGCGGCTAACAATAAAAACACAATATAACTTAACAAGACAAACAATACAGTAACATTCATCCAGGGGTCAGATTTTATAAACCCCAGGCCTGCCGGAAAAGCCAGGTCTTAAGCAGCTTGCGGAAAACCAACAGGGTGGGAGCGGTCCTAATCTCCAGGGGGAGCTGATTCCAAAGCGTGGGTGCCATCACAGAGAAGGCCCTCCTCCGCGGCCCCGCCAAATGGCACTGCTTGGCCAATGGGACCTGAAGGAGGCCCAGCCTGTGGGATCTAACCGGACGAAGGGAACTATGAGGTAGTAGGTGGTCTCGCAAATAGCCTGGCCCTGAGCCATATAGAGCTTTAAAGGTAATAACCAACACCTTGAATTGGACCCGGAGACCAATAGGCAACCAGTGCAGCTCGTGGAGGATAGGTGTAACGTGGGTGTACCGAGGATAAGATAAGATAAGATAAACTTTATTGTCATTTTTTCACCTGTGAGCACAATGGCTCATATCAAAAATGAAATTTAGTTGCCCGCTCTCAAAGTGAAACACATACATGACGCACACTATGTACAGCATATGTATAGACCCATACGCCTACATATACATAACAAATAAATATTAAATACTATCCATCTTCAATATATAAGGGAAGGAGGAAGCTTGAGAGTTCACAAGGTTAATGCTGCATGGAATGAAACTGTGACTGAATCTGGATGTTCTGCTTCGGATACTACGAAGCCGCCTCCTCCCAGAAGGGAACAAGGAAAACAGGTCGTGAAGAGGATGTACAGTGTCCCAGATAATTTACGGACCCTGCTCAAGCAATGCTTCTGTGCCATGTCCTGGATGGGAGGGAGGGGACTGCCAATAATCTTTCCTGCTGTCCTCACCACTCTCTGCACCGCCTTCCTGTCTGAAGCAGGGATGCCTCCAAACCAGACTGTGATGCTGTAGGACAGGATGCTCTCGATCGCCCCCCTGTAGAAAGTGGTCAGGACAGGGGAAGGAAGATGTGCTTTTCTCATGCGACGCAGAAAATGCAGGCGCTGCTGTGCCCACATCACCAATTTCTTACTGTTGAGCGACCAGGCCAGCCTGCTCGTTACTGCACACACAGGAATATGATGCTGGTAACCATCTCCACAGGTGAATCATTAATGCACAGAGAAGTGTGGCTGTGCCTGCCTTTTCTGAAATCGAAAATGATCTCTTTGGTTTTTCCAATATTTAAAACTAGGCTGTTTTCCTTACACCAGTTCATCAACCCCTCAACCTCCTTGCGGTAAGCACCCTCGTTGTCATCTTCTTGTTTTTTGTTATAGAATTTTAATTTCTCTATTGGTAAAAAAAATAAATCAGAAGCTCTCACAGTTGACTGCATTTAGCTGATTCAAATAACTTTATATTTATATAAAAATATTTACAATACCATTCTTCTTTACAGCAACATAGCTTAATGAAGACTTCTTACAGAGACAGACCAGAAACAAAATTTAAGACTGGAAATCCAGCTCCTAACTCAATACTCCTTTTTGCACAGACTCAGTAGCACTTTTTTTCTCATTGGCTGACTGAGTTACCACATGACTCTTCCTGTTCATGAATATTCCAACATTTTTCTTTGAAGATGTTTCACTTCTCATCCAAGAGGCTTCTTTGCCTCTAAGCTGAAGAACTGAAGAAGCTTCTTCGATGAGAAGAGAAACATCTTCAAAGAAAAATAAGAAAAACAAGAAAGTCCAGTTGCCTCTTGAAAAAGCATCTTTGGGACAACCATGACCTGGATGACTGAGAATCTCCATAAACCCGTTGGGTTTACTCTCCGTTTATATTCTAATCTAGTGATTTGTCTTGCATGTGTTGGTGGGAGTAGTCTTAGAGGTTCTTTGGCTGGACAACATCTACATACTGCGTAAAAGAGACAAGCCAAAAAGGGAACCAAAAGACCAAAACACTTTCCCACCAGCAATCAGCACCCAGAGGAGCATAGGTTAACGCTAGAATTAATTTCAGACGAGCAAGCAAGAAGTAAACAATACCCCACTCAAGGAACTGCCAAACAAGCTAACAGTAAACATCCCAACCAAAGAACATCTAAGACCACCCCCTACCAACATTGACAGGGCAAGCCATGAGAATGTAAACTGAGAGCAAATCCTACTCCTTACTAGTATTGATGATGTTACCTAGTTAATAATAACAATAATAATAGTAAAGTTGGAAGGGACCTTGGAGGTAATAGTAATAGTAGTAAAGTTGGAAGGGACCTTGGAGGTCATCTAGTCCAAACCCCTGCTCAGGCAGGAAACCCTATACCATTTCGGACAAATGGCTGTCCAGTCTCTTCTTAAAAACCTCCAGTGTTGGAGCATTCACCACTTCTAGAGGCAGGTTGTTCCACTGGTTAATTGTTTTAACTGTCAGGAAGTTTCTCCTTAGTTCTAGGTTGCTTCTCTCCTTTCTTAGTTTCCACCCATTACTTCTTGTCCTGCCTTCAGGTGCTTTGGAAAATAGCTTGACTCCCTCTTCTTTGGGGCAGCCCCTGAGATATTGGAACACTGCTATCATGTCCCCCCTAATCCTTCTCTTCATTAAACTAGACATACTCAATTCCAGCAGCCGTTCCTTATATGTTTTAGCCTCCAGTCCCCTAATCATCTTTGTTGCTCTTCTCTGTACTCTTTCTAGCATCTCAACATCTTTTTTACATCGTGGTGACCAAAACTGGATGCCGTATTCCAAGTGTGGCTTTACCCTTGTAAAGTGGTATTAATACTTCACATGATCTTGATTCTATCCCTCTGTTAATGCAGCCTAGCACTGTGTTGGCTTTTTTGGCAGCTGCAGCACACGGCTGGCTCATATTTAGGTGATTGTCCACTAGGACTCTGAGATCCCTCTCACAGTTGCTACTATTGAGCAAGGTACCCCCTAGACTATACCTGTACGTTTGGTTTTTCTTTGTTTGTTTAATGAAACATCTGCAAGAAAACAGCCAAGCTCTCAGAGTAGCAAGGCTCACTCAAGAAATTTGCAGTTCACATTTGCTGCTAGAAGCAGGACAGAGGACCACCTCAAACACAGGAGTTGTGCACTGTAGTTGTATTGTCTAGAATGAACACACAAAAACCAATATTCTCCATTGAGTCCAGCTGTAGTTATGTATTTCTTATGCCACTACTATTCTCCTTCTGGTGGAGCACCAGCAAAGCAAGCATTTGAGAAGTAGGTAGCTTCCCTTGTTGGGAGCAGAAGGGTGGAATAAATTGAGCCCCAGCCTTATTGTATAACAACTATAACAACGATATAAAAAAGATGTGGAGACTCTAGAAAGAGTGCCGAGAAGAACAACAAAGATGACTAGGGGACTGAGGCTAAAACATATGAAGAACAATGGCAGGAACTGGGTATGGCTAGTCTAGAGAAAAGAAGGATTGGGGGTGACATGATAGCATCTTCCAATATTTATGGGGCTGCCACAAAGAAGAGGGGGTCCACTTACTCTCCAAAGCACCCAAAGGCAGGACAAGAAGCAACAGATGGAAACTAATCAAGAAGAGAAGCAACTTAGAACTAAGAGGAAATTTCCTGACAGTGGGAACAATTAATCAGTGGAACAGCCTGTCTCCAGAAGCAGTAAATGCTCCAACACTGGAAGTTTTTAAGAAGAGATTGGACCACCATTTGTCTGAAATGGTGTAAGGTTTCCTGCCTGACCAGGGGGTTGGACTAGATGACCTCCAAGGTCCCTTCCAACTTTACTACTATTACTACTATTACAATGCCCCAACTAATAATCACTGGAGGTTTTTAAGAAGAGATTGGACAACCATTTCTCTGAAATGGTATAGGGTTTCCTGCTTGAGCAGGGGGTTGGGCTAGATGACCTCCAGGATCCCTTCCAACTCTCCATTTCTGTGAAATGGTATAGGGTTTCCTGCTTGAGCGGGGGGTTGGGCTAGATGACCTCCGGGATCCCTTCCAACTCTGTTATTCTGGAACTCTACTTCTGTGGTGGCTAAGGGTATTTGTTCCACATTATTTCCACTCTTTTTATGTTCTCCCTCTGAAGGCAATGATTCCCGGGTGCTCATCACAAAGGCGTGTGCCAGGAAGTGTCCCTCTGAAAAAGATTATCCAGAGAAGGCCCTCAGCTCCCTTTTTTGCTGCGATTGTTCTTGGTGTAATATACTACCTCCAAGATAAGTGAGATGGCCAAGACTGGAGGCTGAATCTGGCATTCCGGGCTGAAGCTGCATTCCATGAATTTTGTTCCTAGAGAGCAGGTATTTCAATTTGTTTTCTCCTTTTGCTGAGGCATCCAACCACAATTGTCCCTCCCTCCTTGCCAAACTGGATTGTTCTTCTTATATCCTCTTTAAAAAAAAAATCTGTTCTGGAAAGAAGAAAAATGGAAAGATGATCTCACACGCCAGCTCTTTGCATAACTCCTGAAATATGGGATATTAAAAGCTTTATCTGACAGCATCCCTTGGTGTTCTCTGAATTTATTTGTTTGAGCTTGCCACCTATTGGGTTAAAATCTTCCTTTGCATGATGAGATGTTATTTTGAGGTGCCACATCTTCTTCGCCGTCTCTGGTCAGTTTTATCACTCTGAATAGATGGATGTCGTCAGTCAGGTTGGCTATTCCACTCGTAATACCTGATTCCAGATCATTTATAAAAAGCACCCGTCCTAGGACAGAATCCCACTAGTAACAGCCCTCCATTGTGAGAAATGTCCATTTATTCTGTTGGGAGAAAAATCAGGTCCAGTTCCAAGCCGGGAGAAAGACACTGAAATAAAATGCAGGCAGGCTGCGGGAAAGGAAGATCTCAGTTTATTTGGTAGCCAGAAACTCAAGTGACAGCAGCCTGTTTCTGGGGTGGGGCAAAGCGGGGTTTTTATACATTGTTTGGGGCTTTGTGATTGAGATGCCTGTTCCTGTGTAAGAATATGTCCTTTAATACGGGGGTCCCCAACCCCCAGTTGATGGACCAGTACTGGGCCACGGCATACCAGCAACTGTTCCGGATAAGATAAGATAAGATAAGATAAGATAAGATAAGATAAGATAAGATAAGATAAAATAAGGTGAGGTGAGGTGAGGTGAGATAATAATAATAATAATAATAATAATAGTAGTAGTAGTAGTAGTAGTAGTAGTAGTAGTAGTAGTAGTAAAGTTGGAAGGGACCTTGGAGGTCATCTAGTCCAACCCCCTGCTCAGGCAGGAAACCCTACACCATTTCGGACAAATGGCTGTCCAGTCTCTTCTTAAAAACTTCCAGGGTTGGAGCATTCACAGCTTCTGGAGGCAGGTTGTTCCACTGGCTAATTGTTCTCACTGTCAGGAAGTTTCTCCTTAGTTCTAGGTTGCTTCTCTCCTTGATTAGTTTCCACCCATTGCTTCTTGTCCTGCCTTCAGGTGCTTTGGAAAATAGCTTGACTCCCTCTTCTTTGGGGCAGCCCCTGAGATACTGGAACCCTGCTATCATGTCCCCCCTTGTCCTTCTCTTTGTTAAACTAGATATACCCAATTCTAGCAACCGTTCCTTATATGTTTTAGCTTCCAATCCCCTAATCATCTTTGTTGATAAAATAACCTTTATTGTCATTTTTTTACTGTGGGCACAACGGCACACATCAAAAATGAAATTTAGTTGCCCGCTCTCAAAGTGAAACACATACATGACACATGCCTAAAACATACTGTGTACAACATATGTATAGACCCACACCCCTACATATACATAGCAAATAAATATTAAATACTGTCCATCTTAAATATATAAGCTGATATGGAGAATTACTGTTTTTACCTACGCAAAATCGACAAATATACAAAACCGGACGCATCTACAGAATAGTAAGTTTCTGCTAAGAATTCCCGGACAATAAGTATCTGTTTTATAATCATTTTTGTTGAGTTGATGCTGTCTGGACCTGAAGTACAAGGCATCTTAGTTCAGGTTCCAGAATAATAATAATTATTTTTTGTTGTCTCTTCTTTAGGCAATTGTTTACCCACAAGACAACCTGCCGTTTTAATCCACGGCTCTTAAGCTTGCTGAGAAGTCTTTGATGTGGGACTTTGTCAAAGGCTTTTTGAAAAGTGCAAAAACTAGTCTGGAGGTAGTCCTCAACTTATGACCACATCTGAGCCCAAGAAAGTTAAGTGAGTTTTGTCCCATTTTACGACCTTTCTTGTCAAGAGAATCACCTCAATTGCTCAGTTAGTAACAAGGTTGTTAAGTGAATCTGACTTCCCCGTTGACGTTGCTTATCAGAAGGTCAGAAAAGGTGATCACATGACCCTGAGAAGCTGCAACCGTCATAAACACGAGTCAGTTGCCAAGCATCCGAGTTTTAATCACTTGCCCATGGGATGTGCAATGGTCGTAAGTGTGAATAATGATCATTAAGCCCCTTTTTTCAGTGCCATTGTAATTTCAGTCACTAAATGAATAGTTACAAATCGAGGACTGCCAGTATACATAAACTAAACATGAGGCAGCATATTCCGGAAATCCTTGAATACGCTTACAAGTATTAAGAAAGATATAAAGTCAATTTTACGTTGCAAAGTACTTGAAGAAATTACAGCTCATGTTGTTGGTTATCTGTTTTATCTCAGCTGGGGCTATGTGTTTATTTTGAGTTCTTCCTGGTTTTGATTGTCATTAGCTATCCAATATGTTTGATGAACTGGTTGGCCACATGCCCTGAAATAAATAATCAAGCAAACAAAACTTTTCTTACCTATCTTGGCTAGCTGCTTGGATCTGATGATTTGTCATGCAAATTCTATATAAAGGGGGTTTTTTTATACATAAATAATGTTCTTATACATTTTTTAAGATTGCTAACAAAGAATAAAGGGAGAACTAGGATAGCTATTTCGAGTTTCTTAACTCTCTTCAGCCAAACTTACCCTTCTGAGATTCGAGCCTGGGCTGTGTGCATGTTAGCTGTATCAGGGAGGGAAGAGACAGGGGGAGGAGATTTACCTTGAGTTTTTCTTGATGCACCCTGTCGGCCCAAACATGGGAGAAAGAAATCTTCTTTCTTTTTCTTTTTTCTTTTTTCTATTGCCTGTATCAGCTCAATCCAGAGCCATCCACAGGCAGCAGTCGCCAACTGCGATATTATTTACATATACATTTTTTTAGATTGCTAACAAAGAATAAAGGGAGAACTGGGATAGCTATTTCGAGAAAGAGCCTGTGGCCTAGAGGTTAATACAGCCACCTAACATGCACACAGCCCAGGCTCAAATCTCAGAAGGGTAAGTCTGGCTGAAGAGAGTTAAGAAACTCGAAATAGCTATCCCAGTTCTCCCTTTATTCTTTGTTAGCAATCTAAAAAAATGTATATGTAAATAATGTCACAGTTAGCGACTGCTGCCTGTGGATGGCTCTGGATTGAGCTGATACAGGCAAAAGAAAAAAGAAAAAGAAAGATTTCTTTCTCCCATATTTGGGTCGACAGGGTGCATCAAGAAACACTCAAGGTAAATAATGTTCTCTAAATCAGGGGTCCCCAACTATTTGCATCCAGCGGGCTGGTGCACACATGCACACACTTCTGCAAGTTGAGCTGCGCGTGCCTGCATGTGTGCCAGCCCACCACTCATGCAAATTCAGTTGCGCATGCATGCTGGCCCACTGCTCGTGTGGCCTAGTTCCTCTGTCCCCCCTCCAAATAGCAAAGGTTGGGGACCGCTGCCCTCAATAATTGAGTCAATTAAAGTGTCACTAGTGCAAAAAGTAAGTGAATGCTTTGCATCATGAAACACTGATTGCAATATGACAATATGAAAATCTTTCCCAATGTCCTTGCCACAAACAATCACAGGGTCAGATAATTAATTGCCAAGTCTTTGGCAGAAACAAAGGGGTGGAAAGTTTAACTTTGTAATAGTGTAACTCTTTGGAGAGAAATTCAGGCTTGGTTTCACTTTGGTTTGTGCTGATACTTCGTAAACAATAAACATGTTTTTTGAGGAAAAAAAAAGAAAACCCTTTATTAACGTAAAATGAAATAATTTCCATCTCGGATTCACTGAGCAGGAGATATTAGTGAATTGTGCAATGGATACAATTTGAAATTTACATAGACAATCGATTTTTTTTTTTGCTATGCTCTGCAGAGATGACTTTAAAGCAGTGGTTCTCAACCTGTGGGCCGGGACCCCATTTGGGGTCGAACGACCATTTCACGGGGGTCGCCAAACAACACAGTCCGCCATTTTTTGCCCCTTTTCCTTAGCCGTGCTACTCCCTTTTATTCTATTGGCTTTCGAAAGCCAATAGAATAGACTCTCTAGAATAGAGTCTAATTCTATTGGCTTTCCAAAGCCAATAGGAATTGTCCAGGCTGTCTCTGCCCTGCTCAGCCCACCAAAAGTCCCATTCTGCAAACGGTGCTGCACCAGTTGAGTAGTCCTCGGCTTACGACTGGTTGAGTAGTCCTCGACTTACGACCGGTTGGGGGTCGCGGCATTAAAAAGGTTGAGAACCACTGCTTTAAAGAGATTCAATTCCACAGGCCAAGCTGAATATCACAGTTGATAATACATTAGAGGGAGTACAGTGTGCAACAGAAAAGCACAGTACAGTCCTTTTTATCTATAACTTGATAACAATCTAACAGGTTCACTGCTCTCTTGGCATGCAACTTCTCTTCCAGTCTTTACTCTCCAAATTCAGTCCCACCAATTGGGAGAAGATGTGAAAGATCACAAGATAGACACAGAGGCCCACTCTATTACATTCTCAAATGTAAAATCAAGACTTCGACTTCAACATCCTGGCAACATTATCTGATTGAATTGTAACCCTCCAAAATTTGCAAACATTTACTCAACTTGCAAAAAAAAATATGCTTTGTCTATATTGAGCATTTGAAGCAGTGGCAATGTGAACTGGAATGGAGAGAGCTTTTGATGTCCTCCTTTGTCATGAGGTTATCACCCAGTTAATCATTCCAAGCCATGATTAAACAGGGTTTGGACCCAGTCCTGCTTCATAAATGGAAGCTTTCAAGAAGAGATTGGACAGCCACTTGTCGGAAATGCTCAATGCTTGAGCAGAAATGCTTGAGCAGGGGGCTGGACTAGAAGCCAACTCTGTTATTCTATTCTATTCTATTCTATTCTATTCATTCCATATTTTCTATTCTATTCTATTCTATTCTATTCTATTCTATTCTATTCTATTCTATTCTATTCTATTCTATTCTATTCTATTCTATTCTATTCTATTCCATATTCCATATTCCATATTCTATATTCTACTCTACTCTATTCTATATTCTATATTCTATATTCTATATTCTATATTCTACTCTACTCTACTCTACTCTACTCTACTCTATTCTACTCTACTCTACTCCATTCCATTCCATATTTTCTATCCTATCCTATCCTATCCTACCCTGTCCTGTCCTGTCCTGTCCTGTTCCATTCCGTTCCATTCCATTCCATATTTTCTATTCTATTCTATTCTGTTCTGTTCTGTTCTGTTCAGTCAGAACATATTCAGTCTTGTGTGGAAATTTGGATTATCAATACAGTTGAATTTAAGGGCAGAGATTTATTTCATGGCCACAATACTGAAAAAGCAAAACAAAACTTGCAAAACAGAAGAAAGAAGAAAGATGGCAAGACTTCAGAGAAAGCAGAGGGAGGATTATGGACCTGCTTGTGGAAATGGCCAGAAGCAAAAATGTTCATGGAAAGTCCATGATAGATAAGAGTAAAACTCAAAGAAATTAATGTGTTTGTAGAATGTCGTTGCAGCGGTCTGTGTTACAACAGTTCATAATGACAGGGGTTTTTTGGATAGGACACAATTTACTGCATCCTCTGAGCAATTTCATTCCTGGGAAGGAAACATAAAATGAAATGATTATTTACAATATCAAAAGATTGATCTGTGGTTGCAAAGCTACACTAAACACATTCATGCATTCCCTGCCTATACAAAAGCAGACTTCCTTCCTCCTCTACTGATACTAAATATTTCAGCAAGGCGGTGGTGGGATTCAAATACGTAAACAACTGTGTGTGGATGCCGCTTCCGGAAATCCATTCTGGGCCTGGGGAACAAAAAATTAGCTACCAGTTCTGCCGAACTGGTGTGAACCGGCTGAATCCCACCACTGCAGCAAGGTATTTATGGGGAAATTCCTGTGTTCTGACATGACTCAGGAACAATTCCACCTCCATTGGCTATTAGATCCAAACTCGGTAAAGTCCAGAAAACACCCCAAACTTTTCCAGCCTTTTCTTCCCTCTTTCTATTGTCGGAAGAAAAATCAGGTCCAGTTCCAAGCCAGGAATAAAATGGAGGCTGCTTAAGAAAGAAAGTCTGTTTGCAGAACCAGCAATAGCATGCAGTTCTGGGACAGCTAACAAATAGATTTGACAAGTACGAGGATTTTTATACAGTTTTACAGCATTTCGTAGTTTGAAGACTTGCTTTGTATGCTTTTGTTATTAGATTTGTTTAGCTTGTTTCTTAAAGGATAGTATTGAGTCTAAAATACTGGCTTCCTTGGGTTTTAATCCTGTCAAACAAATGTAATTAATGTTACCCCCTTATCTTTAGTCTGTCTATTACCTCCACTGAGCTCTCTTTGTGAATCAACAGGCCTGATTCAATATTTCTGCTATTCGCAATAGCCAGGGGTTTCATGAGTGAAACATGGTTTCTGTATTTCTTTTCCTGAGTTTTATTCTAGTGATTTGGGGGGGGGGTATAGTAAAAAGGATTGGGGGGGAGGTTGCATTCTTACCACACTATAAAAGAATATTTTCCCCCTCCATCAGGTCAACCCAAACAGGGCACAGACAGGTCCTACTGTAACTCTCAGCTACATTTGGGAGTTCTAGTTTTCATACAAGAAGAAAAATTGTGAGAAAGGATAAGAATTATACTTACCGGAATTAAAACTTGCCAGCATAATATAGCATATGTTATCTCTTTTTTTACATTGTTTGCTCTCGTTACAAGTCTTTGAACGACATGTATAACATCTCAAGGTGTGTCCTGGATGAAGGAAATAAAATAGAGCAATTTTAGTTTGATTTTTTTTAAATTATTTGTTAGATGAAAATTGTTTAATCATAAGTTCATTAGAGTGATAAAATAGTTTACAAATAAGAAAACTCTGAGTTGGGTTCTGTTTTAGCCAAGAAAGCTAACCCTGGGCCAAACATTCTCTCTCAATACAACTCACCTCACGGTGTTGTTATTCTGGAGAAAACCAGACAAGGAAGGAGTATTTGCTCTGTGCACTACTTATAGCTATTTATAAAAATAATGAAGGCAGGATAAAAAAAATGCATTCTTTTGCAAGAGATGATAAAGTGTAAACAAACAGCCACCTCAGCAGGTGGTCTCTGTTTGGAAGCTAAGCCAGGTCGGGGCTGGTTAATTTTAGGATGGGAGATCCCCAGGGCTGTAGGCTTGGCTGAGGCGCCTCAGAAATTACAGCAATGGCAACCTATATCAGGTTGATGTCAAGGAATGTCCAGGCTTGACTTGAAGGAGGCATCGCTGATCCCTTTTGGTCGTACAGTCAAAAATACTGAACTTCAGCAAAGCCAGAGAGAGGCAGACAGAGGGCTAAGAAAAGGAAACATTTTTAGCTTACTCCCATGAGTTATTCTATGACAGAATCTACTATGCAAAGGACCTCTCTTTTCAGAGGCAGCCTACTCCAGAATACCTGCACAGGACGGCCACTGCCTCAGCTCACAAACTGAGCAACGTGGCTTATGCAGTACAGTGCATTGAGCCATTTGCAGATCTTTACATTGGGGAAATGAAACAACAACTTCATAAACACACGGCAAGACATAAGAGAACAAACCCATCAGGGTAAGAGTCAATAGTCCATCTGCATTTAAAAGACAAAGGCTGCTCTTTTGAAGACAACAAAGTCTACATTTTGGACAGAGAGGACCACTGGTTTGAAAGAGGGGTCAAAGAGGCCATCTGGGTCAAAACTGAACACTCCTCCCTCAACAGAGGGGGAGGGCTATGAAGTCATCTATGTCCAGTCTACAACTGAGTCCTTTGAGCAGTTCCAAGAAGGCTGCACAACCATTTGCACCACTCAGGTCACCCTGAGAACAGAGGTAAACCTCCAAGTGGCCTCAACGACCCTCTGAAAGGATGCAAATGACCAGCTGTCTGCAAGGAGTATAAATCCTTCCATTCCCCACCATCCACTCAGAGCTAAAGAAGCTTCTTGGAGAAGCAAAACGTCTTCAAAAGAAAATCAAGAAAGTCCAGTTGCCTCCTGAAAAAGCATCTTTGGGACAGAGAATTCCCCCTTCTATCCTAAAGGCTCCAGGGACCCTCCTTATGCAGCGTAGAACAGTGAGAATTAGAATAGAATATTTGTATTGTCACTGTGTAACTCCCAACGAATTTAAGTATGTTCCACCACCAGAATGGAGCACAGCTTCCTCCCCTTGTGTCTGTACTTTGTTTGGTTTTCACCCAAGATCAAAGTTTGGTGGCCTTTTACCTGTGTCTATAAACACCGAAACCACCAACAATAAAGTGAGCAGCAAAGCTTTCATCTTGCAATCTTCTCTGCGTCCTTCAAAGTGCAATTTGGGATGGGAGCGCTTGGTTATATCTACCTCTTTGGGAGATTTCCGTGTGGGACTGGATTTCTTGGACTGAAAGAGAGGAATAGGGAGACTTGGGAGGAGATGAGCAGAGTAGGGTGTGTGCTCTCTTTCCACCCAGCACCAAATGGGAAACTGGATTAGACCAGACGAAGAACCAACCAGTTCCTGGCTTCCCAGAGTCCTCTTTTAAGGAAAACACTGTTCCGCAAGAAAAATTTGGGCAACTGGACAACTGGCATTTATTCCTGAATGTTCTAGAAGGAGGGGCAAGCTATGCAAAGTATTCAGCATAATGTCTCTCCTCAAAGTTCTTGGTTTTTTTATGTGTTCTGCAATTAACCAAGTGGACAAATGGTCTGAGTCTTCTAGCTGGTCAGGCTGCAGAGGTGTTTTCGTCAATGCAGCAGGTTTTCAGTAACACATGCCAGGTCATCCCTCTCATCTCTCATTAAGTCAGAAATGGGGGAGGCCATATTAGAGACCAACATTTCAGAGCAGTAACTGAAAGCCAGTAGAATAGAATAACAGAGTTGGAAGGGACCTTGGAGGTCTTCTAGTCCAACCCCTGCTTAGGCAGGAAATCCTATACCATTTCAGTTCCTCTGATGGTCTCCTAATCAGATATAGGGCTTGAGAACAGGAAGCTACAAAGTGAAACTGAGGTATAGGTTCTCCTGCTTGAGCAGGGGGCTGGACTAGAAGACCTCTAAGGTGCCTTCCAGCTCTAGTCTAGTCTAGTCTAGTCTAGTCTAGTCTAGTCTACTCTAGTCTACTCTACTCTACTCTACTCTACTCTACTCTACTCCACTCCACTCCACTCCACTCCACTCCACTCCACTCTCCACTCTACTCTACTCTACTCTACTCTACTCTACTCTACTCTACTCTACTCTACTCTACTCTAGTCTAGTCTAGTCTAGTCTATTCCATTTTCTACTCTATTCTACTCTATTCTATTCTATTCTATTCTATTTTCTATTCTATTCTAGTCTAGTCTAGTCTAGTCTATCCATTTTCTTTTCTATTCTATTTTAGTCTAGTCTATTCTAGTCTATTCTAGTCTAGTCTAGTCTAGTCTAGTCTAGTCTACTCTACTCTACTCTACTCTACTCTACTCTACTCTACTCTACTCTACTCCACTCCACTCTCCACTCCACTCCACTCCACTCCACTCCACTCCACTCCACTCCACTCCACTCTACTCTACTCTACTCTACTCTACTCCACTCCACTCCACTCCACTCCACTCCACTCCACTCCACTCCACTCCACTCCACTCCACTCTACTCTACTCTACTCTACTCTACTCTACTCTAGTCTAGTCTACTCTAGTCTATTCCATTTTCTACTCTATTCTACTCTACTCTATTCTATTCTATTCTATTTTCTATTCTATTCTAGTCTAGTCTAGTCTATCCATTTTCTTTTCTTTTCTATTTTAGTCTAGTCTATTCTATTCTATTCTAGTCTAGTCTAGTCTAGTCTAAGACATGGAGCTGATATTCCCCAAAAATGGCCTATTCTCCGTCTCCTGCCATACCTTCTTATGCCCATTCCCACTATATTATTTTGGCCAACCCCCACCCTAAATTAAACATAACTGAACATATTTTTGAAGAACATTAACTCCTCCAATTTAAATAGAAAGATGCAAATATTTGATTTTGAAGGACAACCCTACCTAGTTGTCCTTAGCTGTCTCCTAATCACTATTTATGCCATAATTTCATTTCAGCAAAGAAAGGAACATTTCTCTTTAGAACCATCAGACACAACGGAAAAACAGCCAAGGTATCTATAGCTTTTCTACGAGTGCTTTATCAGTTTTGGATCCTACCTTTTCAGATAAATGAGAATGTAGCCAGAATTATCCAATGTTTAGTGAAACATTCATTAAAGCAGTGCCAGAGTGTGAAACCTTGTCTGTTCTTGGTTTTAGAATAGAATAGAGCTGGAAGGGACCTTGGAGGTCTTCTAGTCCAGCCCCCTAATCAAGCAGGAGTACTCTACCATCTCAGACAGGTGAATGTCCAGTCTCTTCTTAAAACTCTCCAATGATGGAGCATCCACAACTTCTGGTGACAAGCTGTTCCACTGGTTGATTGTCCTCACTGTCAGGAAGTTTCTCCTTAATTCCAGGTTGCTTCTCTCCTTGACCAGTTTCCAACCATTGTTTCTCGTCCTTCCCTCTGGTGCTTTAGTGAACAACCTGACCCCCTCTTCCTTGTGGTAGCCCTTCAGATATTGGAATACCGCTATTATGTGTCCCCTATTACTTTTTTTCTTTAGACTAGCTAAGCCACAGGTCGGCAACCTGCGGCTCCGGAGCCGCATGCAGCTCTTTGAGCCTTCCCCTGTGGCTCCCAGCCTCCTCTGCCTTTGCAGAGAGAGACAGAGACAGAGAGAGGCAATTGCACTTCCCTGCTTCTCTCTCTCTCTCTCACTTTCTCTCTGTGTGTGTGTGTGTGGTGTTTTTTTTTTGTGTGTGTGTGTATGTGTAAAAGAGAGTGCACTCACAGTGTTCTCCAAGGAGCTGAAAAGCTTTCTGGGCGGAGCTCCTCCCTTTGCTGCGTCTCTGCAGGAAGCAGGAAGCAGGAAGGGCAGAAGAGAGCTAGCTAGCCCAGCTAGGCTGACTCAGGAATTCTGGGAGTTGAAGTCCATGAGTCATAAAAGAGACGAGGTTGCCTATTCCTGAGCTTGTGGACAACAGCTTGAAGCTTGCCAGGTGAGCAGCAGATAGGAGAGGGGGGGAGAGAAAGAGAGAGAAAGAAAGAGAGAGAGAGGGAGGGAGAGAGAGAGAGGAAAGAGGGAGAAAGAGAGAGAGTGGGGGAAGAGGAGTGGCAGACCAAGGGCAGATAGAGAGGGAGGGAGAGAGACACAGAGAGAGAGAGACCCTTTTGACATCTAAAATGAAGATAACACTGCATATATCCTTTTTTTACCTGTGTGTGTATGTAATTTTATTCTCTTAAAGCATTCTCTTGGTGATCATTGTTTTAATAGTATGGATATTCCCAAGAGTCATATTTTTACTTTTATTTTTAATGTGTGTGTACACATACACACACACACACACACCTATAATAAAGGTAAAAAAGGATATATGCAATGTTATCTTCATTTTAGATATCAAAAGGGTTTTGTGGCTCCCGGTGTTTTGTTTTTGGTGGGAAACGGGTCCAAGTGGCTCTTTGAGTGTTTTGGGTTGCCTACCCCTGAGCTAAGCCCAAGTCCTGTACCCATTCTTTGTATGTTTTAGTCTCCAGGCCTTTGATCATCTTAGTTGCTCTTCTCTGATTTTTTTCCAAACTCTCAACATCTTTTTTTGCGATAAGGTGACCGAAATTGGCTGCAGTATTCCAGATGTGGTCTTATTAGGGTTTTTCTTTGAAGATGTTTCCCTTCTCATCCAAGAAGCTTCTTCACCTCTGACTGGATGGTGGGGAATGGAAGGATTTATGCTCCTTGCAGACAGCTGGTCATTTGCATCATTTTGGAGAGTCGTTGAGGCCACTTAGAGGTTTGTCTGTGTCCTCAGGGTCACCTGAGTGGCACAAATGGTTGTGGAGTCTTCTTGGAACTGCTGAAAGGACTATGTTGTAGAATGGAGATAGATGACTTTGTAGCCCTCCCCCTCTGTTGAGGGAGGGGTGTTCAATTTTGACATAGATGGCCTCTTTGACCCCTCTTTCAAACCAGTGGTCCTCTCTGTGCCAAATGTGTATTTTGAGAATCTCCATAGAAACCTTGTCTGTTCCAAGATCTGTGGTGCCCACGTGCATTATTTAGGAATGATGTGGGTCAATGTGAGCATAACATAAGCTTTTTACAGTACCTTTTTAAAGATAAACATGATTTAGTACTACTGTTTTGTAGGGTGAGAACACTGGCCTTCATAAGTGTATTTTTTACATAATAAAACCAATGTCCTGTGAAACCTCATGCCTTGTAGGACAGGGATCCTCAACTCCTGGGGCATGGTCTACTGCTGGACTGTGAACCGTTCAGAACGGGGCCACAGAAGCAGCAGGCAAGTGCCCACATGCACATGTGGATCCCCATTTGTGTGAGCAGTGGGCGAGCGCATGTGTACGCGCAAATGGAGTTGCATGCATGCACCCATGCTTGCCAGCCACTCACACACAGCCATCTCCCCCGCTGGTCCTCTGGAACTCTGTTGTAGGATAACATGTCAATCTTCAAATGTGGTAAGGCCACACTTGGAATACGGCATCCAGTTTTGGTCACCACGATGTAAAAAAGATGTTGAGACTCTAGAAAGACTGCAGAGAAGAGCAGCAAAGATGATTAGGGGACTGGAGGCTAAAGCATATAAGGAACGGCTGCTGGAATTGGATATGTCTAGTTCAATGAAGAGAAGGACAAGGGGGGACATGATAGCAGTGTTCCAGTATCTCAGGGGCTGCCCCAAAGAAGAGGGAATCAAGCTATTTTCCAAAGCGCCTGAAGGCAGGACAAGAAGCAATGGGTGGAAACTCATCAAGGAGAGAAGCAACCTAGAACTACGGAGAAACTTCCTGACAGTGAGAACAATTAATCAGTGGAACAACCTGCCTCCAGAAGCAGTAAATGCTCCAACACTGGAAGTTTTTAAGAAGAGACTGGACAGCCATTTGTCCGGAACGGTGTAGGCTTTCCTGCCTGAGCAGGGGGTTGGACTACATGACCTCCAAGGTCTCCTCCAGCATTATTATTATTATTATTATTATTATTATTATTATTATTATTATGGATCATCGCGCAGTCAGCCAGATGTTCAGACTGGATTTGGCATTTTGTCTACCTATCGAGTCCTTACCCAGGACCTGGGATAGGCAGATGTGGATGTTTGATGGTATTACAGGTATCGTCGCAGGATGGAAGCAGTTCCTAATAAGGCCGCCTTTTGCAATTGACTAATAGCAAATTTGTCAATGCCAATGGTGTTCAAGTGGTGCTCCAGTTGTTTTGGGATTGCACCCAAGGAGCCTATTACTATTGGTACTACCCTTGCTTGCTTTTGCCACAGTTACTGACAAGTGGGGTGTCATGGTTCCGACAGATGAAACTCTTCAAAGAATTTTGAGGCATTGTTTGCCTTAAAGAATCTTTATTCGAGTAGCATAGCATCGGCACGTACATGGTCGAAACCAACATCTGAATTCTCCTCTCTTCAGCACATAGTATCAAAGCACAATTCCCTCCTCTAATTGTCATAACTCACATTCTCCAATTAGTTTGAAAGGCAGGCTTTCCCTCCACTTCTTCAACCCGCCATTTCTTATCATCTCTTATTTCAAAAAAACCTTGGTTCTCATACTAGTTACAATATTGTTAGCTCTAACTAAACTCCCATGCACATTCCTCCTCCTCCCCCCTCCCAGTATCCTCTAATTCTAACTCTATTTCTAAGAGTAAAACATAAGAAGAAAAATGGCTGCATCTCCATCTGTTGTCAAAACAAGAACATCCGATGTTAGCAGCGTTGACATCGAGAATCTTCAATGAGGTTTTGTTGACCTATGATCTGAGGCATCCCTTCACACAGTGATGGGATTCAAATATGTGAACAACTGGTTCTCTGTGTGGATGCCACTTCCGGAAATCCATTCTGGGCCTGGGCAACAAAAAATTAGCTACCGGTTCTGCTGAAGTGGTGCGAACCGGCAGAACCCCATCACTACCTTCACATTATCTGTCCTGCTGCTCCTTCTGCTACTTTTGGTTTAGGAACCCTACTGCCATTTCTGACCAACCCTCCGTCCATCTTCCTTCTCTATCCTAACTTTTGGATCTTGGGGCACTTTTAATCCACAGGCTAGTTTTAGAGAGTACCTCAGACCTGCTCAGTGGAGGCCATTAGTCTGTTGAAAGTAGACAGAAGCAGAGTTACAGCCTAAGCAGTTAGAAAACCTAGAGCATTTGTCCACTTGGTTAATTGAAGTTCAAATAAATATAAGATGAAGCACAAATATTTTATTTTCCTTACTCCATTCGTTGATGTGCCCCCAGGCACAACTGAGAAGAGAGAAGTGGTGTCACTCTATTGCAGTGGTTCTCAACCTTTTTAATGCCACGACCCCCAACCGGTCATAAGTCGAGGACTACTCAACTGGTTGTAAGTCGAGGACTACTCAACTGGTGCAGCACCGTTTGCAGAATGGGACTTTTGGCGGGCTCAGCAGGGCAGAAACAGCCTGGACAATTCCTATTGGCTTTTGAAAGCCAATAGAATTAGACTCTATTCAAGAGAGGCTCTTCTATTGGCTTTCAAAAGCCAAGAGAATAAAAGGGAGTAGCACAGCTAAGGAAAAAGGGGGGGGGAATGGCGGACTGCGTTGTTTGGCGACCCCCATGAAATGGTCGTTCGACCCCAAATGGGGTCCTGACCCACAGGTTGAGAACCACTGCTCTATTGGTTAAATGGAAAATCTGATACCATATTTTGGCTGATCCAAAAGTACTGGATTATTTCAGTTGTGCTGTTCTCAGTTGTACACCAATGAATGCAGTAACAAAAATAATATATTTGTGCTTAAGGTGAGCCAACTCTGTGTTTGATCAGTTGAGAAAAGTACACATCACTCTTAAGCTCAGTTATACCTGAAGGTATGTCCAGAAACTATGAACTCTGGTGCTGGAGAAGACTCCTGTGAGTCCCCTGGACTGCAAGGCGATTCAACCGGTCAGTCCTAGAGGAGATCAACCCCGACTGCTCTTTAGAAGGCCAGATCCTGAAGTTGAAATTCAAGTACTTTGGCCACCTAAGGAGAAGGAAGGACTCACTGGAGAAGGGCCTAATGCTGGGAAAGATAGAGGGCAATAGAAGAAGGGGACGACAGAGAATGAGATGGCTGGATGGAGTCCCTGAAGCAGTAGGCGTGAACTTCAATGGACTCCAGAAGATGGTAGAGGACAGGAAGACCTGGAGGAATGTTGTCCATGGGGTCGCGATGGGTCGGACACGATTTCGCAACTAACAACAACAAATGTTCAGAAAAAGCATTAAATACTTTTTCAAAGATCTTGCATCAGTTTTTTAGCCAAGGTTCGCTAACTGAAGCAGGAAACCTGAAGCACCAAAATATAGATAGGGAGTCAAGATGAATATGTACAAAAACAACAATTATCAAAAAATTTTATAAGCCCAGAGACAAACAATGGATTGTATGATCCAAGGGGCAAAGAATTCTGATTGTAATATAATGATTGATCAATGGGAAAATGTGTGGAGTAATGGATCCAAATTTAGATTGAGTTATAATTTGAAACAAAAAAATTATATAGGATGATGCACTGTGGGCATTTAACAGCTGAGAAATTGTCAGAAAAAAACTATCAAGGAATTTCAAAATTAAGTTGGAAATGAAAGAGCAAAGAGACTACTTTTCATCATCTCTCCTTGGACAGCAAAAGTGACTGACAAGCAAGTACTGGAATGTATATCACCAGACTTGTCACTAGAAGGCAAAATTACAAAATTGCATATCAATTATTTTGGCCATGTCAAGTGGAGGAATTCATTGGAGAAAGTAAATATATTGGGAAGAGTCAGTGATGAAAGGAAACCAGGCTGTCAAAAAAGACGATGGCTGGACACCGTCAAAGCTAACACCAGTCAGACCATTGTTGTTGTTGTTATTGTTGTTGTTGTTGTTGTTAATTGCGAAGTCATGTCCGACCCATCGCAACCCCATGGACAACGTTCCTCCAGGTCTTCCTGTCCTCTACCCTCTTCTGGAGTCCATTTAAGCTCATGCCTACTGCTTCAGTGACTCCATCCAGCCACCTCCTTCTCTGTCGTCCCCTTCTTCTATTGCCCTCCATCTTCCCCAGCATCAGGCTCTTCTCCAGTGAGTCCTTCCTTCTCATTAGGTGGCCAAAGTATTTGAGTTCCAACTTCAGGATCTGGCCTTCTAAAGAGCAGTCGGGGTTGATCTCTTCTAGGACTGACCGGTTTGAACGCCTTCCAGTCCAAGGGACTCGCAGGAGTCTTCTCCAGCACCAAAGTTCAAAGGCCTCAATTCTCTGGTGCTCAGCCTTTCTTATGGTCCACCTTTCACAGCCATACATTGCAACTGGGAAAACCATGGCCTGGACTATACGCACTTTTGTTGGCAGGGTGATGTCTCTGCTTTTTAGTATGCTGTCTAGATTTGCCATAGTTTTCCTCCCCAGGAGTCAGAGCATAGAACAACTCAAAGAAGCAGTGAAAGATCAGAAGATATAGAGAGACCTGGCCCATAGAATCACCAAGAGTCAGACACAACCAAAGAGATCATAGCATCCCCATCGTCATACATTATCTCTGATGGACTTGATAAAGAAAACTTAGTGTTGAGGTTCCGATAAACAAGACCAAACAAATCAAAAGTCCGAGGCTAGAGATTTCCTCAAGGAACATATTTATTGGTTACTGTTATATCATCCAAAAACTTCACAATAGGGTTGGTGGCAAACCTAGCACAACAGTCATATGGAGAGAAACCACTTGCGCATTCCATATGTTCCCCCCCTTGCAAAGTTGGCAAGCTAGAAGTAGCATGGCTGTCCTAGCACAAACAACCTTCGTAGCTTGACAGCCCTCCATAGAGCAAGCTACACCACTATCCAATGCCTCTATAAGCTGCAGAGATGAGACGCTGCCTCCCCTGTGCTCTCCAGATTCTGCAAGAATGCAAATCGTGGTCCTGTTCCATTATTACTAGAGATGAAGAAGTACCTGCACAATAGTCTTTGACGTGTCTACTGCAATTGAGGGCATTCAACCTGCAAAAACAGCTGCAGTCCTGTGGTCCACCAAAAGTTATCATCCCATCTGAAGTCACTACAGCCCTGAGGGACATGAAGTCTAGAGCACAGGTGAGTCTTTATCTAAGTGAATCCTGGTGGACAGAAATCCTTGTTTCTCATCTCATCTTCCATATCTGAAAAAGACTGACCTCTTTCAAAAGGACTTTGTCAGTCTGGGACTAGTTCTGAGGCAGGGGACTTTGTGTCCAACCAAAATAATTCTCCTATGGGGTCTAAGAGAAGGCCCCAATCAACCAACTTGTCAGTGTTGGCTCCGCAATCATTTTTTTAATGGCCAACAATTATTTATTTATTTATTTATTTATGAGACTTATATACCGCTTTAAGTGCAAGCACTCTCTAAGCGGTGTACACCAGTAAGCAATGTATATATATATTTACATTGCCCCCAACAATCTGGGTCCTCATTTTACCTACCCCGGAAGGATGGAAGGCTGAGTCAACCTTGTGCTGGTGAGATTTGAACCCCTGACCTGCTGAACACAGTCAGCTAAAGTGGCCTGCAGTACTGCACTCTAACTGCTGCGCCACCTCGGCCTAAATTCTTTGAGATCTTTTTGAAGTTCCCAATCTGATTCTTCTCTGTGATCGTGGCTGTTTTCTGCAGATCCTTTTTTTTAGCAGGTGACATAAAATTATCTGAGCGTGGGATGGAAGGAAAACCTCACTCTCTCCTGCATGGAGAGTGTTACTTGGCCTGATCAGGAAACCTTTGGAGGGACACCGCAAGGATATAAAGCAGACATGTCAAACACAAGGACCGGGAGCCGGATGCGGCCTGTGAAGTGGTTTCATGCATCCTGCGAAGCCATCCTGGAAACAGTGAGGGAACAGCCCCCGCTGCCTTGGCCCTGGCCCAGGCTGGCCGGGAGCCAATGTATAATTTTGTGGTGGCCATCTGTGCTGAAACGCATTCAGTCTTAGTTCCACAAGGCCGTCTGGAAACAGCGAGGAACCAGCCCCTGCCACGTCGGCCCTGCCCCCTGGGTGCATGCTGGGGAGGTGTCACCCTTTGTGAGGAATGAAGAAATGGACCATGCCTTGGTGCTTCTCCCGGTCCCACCCTCTTCTACCAGAGACACTCAGATCTGTCCCACTCCTGCCCAGGCCCCCAAGGGCACCCTTGACGCGAACGATGTAGAGCTGGCCATGCCCACCCAGTAGTCCACACCCACTCCATCCACGCCCATCAGTAGGCTGCACCCACCTTGGCCACACCCACCCGGCCCCCGAGGGCAACCCCAATGCTGATGCGGTCCTCAATGAAATTGAGTTTGATACCCCTGATATAAAGAACACCCAGAACCCAACCACTTAAGCATGGTGTTCTCTTGCCTCTCCCGTGCAGTGACAATTGACATCGAGGTCAACTGTAGAATTGCCAAGGCAAGTTCTGCATTTGGCAGATTTCGGACTAACGTGTGGGACCGCCGTGGAATAAGTCTTGCTACCAAGCTTAAAGTTTGCCAGGCAGAAGTGCTAACTACCCTATTGTATGCTAGTGAGACCTGGACAGTGTACAGGAGGCATGTTAGGCAACTGAACTACTTCCACATGACTTGCCTTCGTAGAATTATGAGGATCCGGTGGCAGGATAAGATACCAGACAAAGATGTCCTCTCCAGAGCAGGTCTATCATCAGTTTACACTCTGTTGATGAAAGCCCAGATGCGCTGGGCAGGCCATGTTGTAAGGATGTCAGATCATCGCATCCCTGAACAGCTCTTCTATGGTGAGCTGTCTCAAGGAAAGCGATCACACGGGGGACAAAAGAAGCGATACAAAGACACATTAAAAGCTTATCTTAAGTCCTTGGATATTAACACCATCTCTTGGGAACTTCTGGCGCATGATCGACTGACATGGTGCACCTTGATGTACCAGGGTTGCCAGACATATGAACACAGAAGGACAATCTGGGCACAAGAAAAGCGAACACTCCGCAAAGCCAGAGCTGCAAATGCTGAATTAACAGTGTCTACATTTCTTTGTTCAGTATGTGGCAGAACATTCCATGCTAACATCGGTCTTATTAGCCACCTACGGACACATCGTTGATGGCCCATAACCCACAAGATGTCAAAGTCTTCATCGAAATCGATGGACGAACAACAATCTCTTGCCTGCTATTTACTGAACATCTTGGCCATGAACCTCAGCTTATCAAACCGATTTCACACACCCCCTACCCCTCCCTTCTTTCCAAAGTCTCCCCTCTCTTCCCTCTTGAACCTGGATCTCCAGCCCCCCACAAGGTGGGGCAGTGGTGTATATGTAACTGCCTTCTCCCATCCTGGGCTGCACTTTGAAGGCTATAGAAGAGATTGCAAGATGAAAGCTTTGCTATTTCCATTTTTGTTGGTGGCATTTAGGTGAGAGGACCCAGGTAGGCTTTGATCCTGGTTGAGGATTTTATTACTTTATTTTTTTTTATAAAATGTATTGGATGCCCATCTTCCCATAGCGTAACTCTGGGTGGCTTAAACCTCTAAGTTACAACATAAAAAGTTAAAAATCAAACATCAAAACCAAAGAATCATGGGGATGGAGTGGGGTGGAAATGAGAGCTGTTATTACTCAATCAAGCAGCTCTATTGCCCTGACCCCCCCCCACTAGGGCCCCAAGCCGACTGGCAGAGCCCCATCATTAGGCCCTTGTGAAAAGACAAGAGGGTTGGGGTCCACCTCACTTTGGGGGGCAGGATGTTCAAGAGGGCAGGAGCTACAGCAGAGAAGGTCCTCCTTGGGGACCCTGCCAGCTGGAATAGTCGGGCTGATGGGACCCTCACCACACATCCTCTGCCGGCATGAGTGGGATGGGCCAATCCCAGGGGGGGGTGAAGGCGTTCAAAAGGGATGAACCACAACTTGAATTGCACCCAGTGCAGCTGCCTCTGAAAGTAGAGGTTCCTTTGCGTAGTGAATTCTCCCACGGAAATACTCTTGGGAGCAAAAGGAAGAATGTTCCATTGTCTTTGCCCTCTCTCTGCCTCCCTCCGGCTTTGCTGACATTCAGCGTTTGGGATGGTGCAACCAAAGGGGATCAGAGATGCCTCCTTCAAGTCAAGCATGGATTTTTTCCTTGACATCATCCTGAGATTGGTTGAGATTGTTGTCATTTCCGAGACTCCTCAGCCTAGCCTGCAGCCTTGGAGGGGTCTCCCCTTATTCTAACTCTGATATAAATGCCTATCAAGTCAGATAGATAACTCAAAAGAAAGATCTTATAATAAACAAAAAAAATATATTTTAAGGAGAAAGATTACTTGCATTCACGCTGTGGTTGATACTCCTGGAAAATACATCTTTTGTCCATTTCTTCAGACCATATCTTTAGGTAAAAGTATGATGCTCTTCCATACCATCTTTATAAAGGCTCAGGGTTATTGTGTGACCTTCCATGGCCTATGCTGCTTACAGACAAAGACTTTCCCATGTGGCTTGTGTCCAGGAAATCTCCCAATGACCTTTTTAGACTCCTCCCACTGGCCCATCAGCATACCTAGCATTTAACCCAATAACTGCCAGACACTCCAACACACTGATACCTGCTCTCTAGTTAGGGCTACATATACATTCCAGAATACCCCTCCTAGGATTAACCAGCCCCAACCCTGCTTAACTTCCAAACAGAGAACAGCCTCTGAAGTTCTCAGCGGCTGACATTTTATGACCTCTTCAAGAAAAGTTGTTTTTGTTTACATCTCACCTACATTGTTTTGGTGGTGAACAAAACTTTATGCTCCTTCTTCATCTGGTTTCCCTGAACAATGACCCAGTGAAATGCCAGGTAACTCTTTCCATGCTAGAGACAGTTAGGATTTCCTTCCATTTCATGCTCAGATAGTTTTGTGTGCCCGCTAAAAAAGGATGTGCAGGCAAACAGCCATGATTAGAGAGAACTTGATAGTTGATTGATTGGTGCTTTCTCTTAGACCCCACAGCAGAATTATTTCGATCATCTACAAATCTGATCAGTTTCCATACTATTCCCTCCTCTGGATGGTTAATGAACATATTGAAGAGTACTGGGCCTAGAACATAACCTTGTAGGACCCCACAGCTTCCTTCCCTCCATGTGGTTGTAGTTCCATTGAAGACTAAATGTTGAGTATAATTTATCAGCCTGTTACAAACACATTTGGTGATGGTGCTATTTACCTCACACTTTCTAAGCTTACTAAGAAGTAGGTTGTGTTCTACTTCGTTTTTGTCAAACACTTTACTGAAATCCAAGTATACTATATCCACAGCATTTCGCTGATCCATTAATTTAGTCACTTTATCAAAAAAAGAAATAAGAAAATGTTTGGCATGATCTGTTTGGAGAAAGCCATGTTGGCTTGTCTTTATAACTTAAATGAATTTGAATTGTGTATTGGGGATATTCAGCAGCTCAAACTATGTACAGTTATGTTAAAGAAGGAAAAAATAATTGTTGGGCTGCTTAGTAATCAAAGTAATTTTATTGATTTGTTTGTTTACTATGAAGTTTATTTTCTGCCCCTCTCGTATCCTGTGTCTCTGGGCAGATTTACAGGCAGGCAGGTTATATTTCTATTGATGATAAATAATAAGTAAATTGTCATTCTTGACACAGACTACCAAATACCTTGAAAGTCAAGTTATCTGAGATGGGCATCTAAGGCAGACCTGCACCCGTTGGAGAAGGAAGAGGGTTTTCCATAAGTAAGATGGGTTACAAAAAACCCTTCAGCCTTCTACTATTCCGCAATTGAACTTTCAAAAAAGGAAAATGGACACGTCATAACAAACACATCCACTACGCTTGAATGTAAATGCACAAATTTATTCAGTTGCCAAGCTACAGAGAGAGCAGAACAAGTCTTGTAGATCAGGAGAAAAAGGAGAGAGGACGATGTGTCCAAAGAAGCTGAGGGGGTGCATTATGGACCGTAAAGGCCACAAGCTTAAATCTGCCAGGATGGTCCATGATGGATGGCAGCAAAACCCCAAACAACATTTTAAACATTGCAAAAGTCAGTTTTGCAACACGAAATCTCCACCACATAGCCCCCTACAACGCACACTGGAGCACATCCTTTACGCCGGGGCGCTCCTGGAAAAGAAACATAAAGCAAAACATTTACAGTGCCAAAGAATTGATGTGCGGCTATTTCTGAACAAAACGGTAAAGCCACACTGGATGCACAGTCATGCATTCCCACACCCCAAACTGGGGTGCTTGTGGGATGGACTGGGCTGCCCTTTCTGAAACCCCTCCCCTTTTCCTGGCATCCCTTAATACAGTGATGGCGAAACTTTTAGAGACCGAGTGCCCAAACTGCAACCCAAAACCCACTTATGCATTGTCGGGTGCCTGGTGGGTGTGGCCCATTGGGTGGGTGTGGCACACTGAGTGGGAGTGGCCCATTGAGTGAGTGTGGCTGCAGTGGTAATGGCAGACTGGGTGGGACTAAAAAGTTCAATCAATCAATTCCAACTTTGCAAGATCTTTTTTTTCCCACAGGAAGTTGAAATTGATCGATTGATTGAAGCTTTTTTTTTTTTTTTTTTTTGCACACAGCGGCAGAAGCCTAAAGCGACAAGGTTTTATAAAACCTAGCTGAAGGCTTAGGACTGGGGTGACGGCACACATGCCCACAGAGAGGGCTCTGAATGCCGCCTCTGGCACCCGTGCCATAGGTTCGCCACCACTGCCTTAATATGTCAGGCCATGACCTCAGGGAAACCTAGACAGGGCACAGACAGGTCCTAGGTGATCTGGAATCCTCAGCTGCATTTGGGAGTTCTAGTTTCCATACAAGAAGAAAAACTGTCAGAAAGGATAGGAACTTTGCTTACCAAGAATAGTCTGCAGAATAAAACAGAATCTATCTGTTTCCGAACATGTTTTTTTTCTAAATGGGTCAGTCTCGTAACATTTCAGACTCTTTACTAGATGAAAGAAATAAAACAGAGAAATCTTACTTTAGTATTTATCTCTTTGATCTTGTCTTATTATGTATTGAATAATAGACTTTTGACTAATAAGGTTGGCTGCGAAAATTTCACCAGAAAGATAATAAAATGGTCATTTGGGTGACTCTCTCTCTTTCGACCCACTTCACTTGGTCTTTGTTCAGGAAAAGCAGAGAGAGAACAAATATTAGCTTTGTTCAGCACCCGGGCTTGATTATAAAAACAACGAAGGTGAGCTTTAAAAAGACATCATTTCCTAAAAAGGCTCCTGCCATTTTGGGAACATCTTGCCCCACCCAAATTTGAGGCTAGCCCCCAACCCTCCTATCTTTTCGTAAGGGCCTAAAGATGGGGCTCCACCAGTCAGCTAAGGGCCCCGGTGGAGGAATCACACAATGGAGGTGGTTGATTAAATAATAACAGATCCCATATTTCCACCCCACCCCTCCCCATCTTTCTTTGGTTTTAAGGGTGGATTTGAACTTTTTATGCTTTACCTTCGATGCTAATTGTAAGCCGGCCAGAGTTACCCTATGGTTAGAAGGGCAGACAATAAAATTTATAAATATATAAATACATAATAAAATCCTCAACCGAGATCAAAGGTTCATGAGACTACCTGGGTCCTTGCACACAAATGCCACCAACAACAACGCAAATAGCAAAGCTTTCATCTTGCAATCTCTTCTGCAGCCTTCACAGTACAGCCCAGGATGGGAGAAGGAAGTTCTGTATATATGCCACTGCCCCACCTTGTGGGGGCTGGAGCTCCAGGTTCAAGAGGGAAGAGAGGGGCAACTTGGGAAAGAAGGGAGGGGTAGGGGGTGATCTCACGTTTCCCACTACACAAAGGGAAATCGGTTTGATAAGCTAAGGTTTATGGCCAAGATGTTCAGTAGATAGCAGGCAAGAGAACACTCTGCTTAAATTGTTGGATTCTGGCTGTTCTTTCTATGCTTGAGGTGCCCCTGCAGATCAGGAAACACTTTCCATGCACGAGAGAGTGAGGTTTTCCTTCCATTTCATGCTCAGATATTTTTATGTTGAGGTAGATGAAAAATTGCCATTAAGAGAAATGATAAAGTACTTTTGAATTATATTTTAATTAACAGGAGTGATGTTTAGCAAGCATTAACTAATATTATAAACTGGCTGAATGTGATAACCTGTGTGCAATTCTATGAAGAAACATTTTTACAAGAGGTGCCAACCGAAGATCACTAATGGTGTAAAATATTACGCGTGAAGGGGAGTGTGGTTTTCTGCACGTTGTATAAACTTCCCTTTTTCCTATGTGTGTGGTCTCAAGATATGAATGTCTCTCTTTTAGTATGTTAAAGATAGATAAGAAGTCATCCCTTGGGTAAAAGCGTGGGTGACAAGCTGTATAAAAATGATATCCTGGGAGTAACTCAGGGTTCAGAATTTGTCATATGCATACTCTGAACCTTTGCACAAATAAAACCTGTTTTCTCCAACCCTTCTTGGTTTTGTCTTCTGATGTAAGTATCGTGGTTTTTCCACTACAATGTCACCTACTAAAAAAGGATCTGCAGGAAGAAGGCAGACATAATTAGAGAGAACTTGATAGTTGGTTGATTGGTGCATTCTCTTAGACCACCATAGGAGAATTATTTTGTTCATCTACAACTTCAATCAGTTTCTGTGCTATTCCCCCCTCTGGATGGTTAATGAACATATTGAATAGTACTGGGCCTAGAACCTAACCTTGTAGGACCCCACTGCTTCCTTCCCTCCATGTGGTTGTAGTTCCATTGAGGACTAAATGTTGAGTACGATTTATCAGCCTGTTACAAACGCATCTGGTGATGGTGCTGTTTATCCCACACTTTTTAAGTTTATCAAGACATAGGTTGTGTTCTCTTTTGTCAAACACTTCACTGAAATCCAAGTATACTATATCCACAGCATTTCGCTGATCCATTAATTTAGTCACTTTATCAAAAGAAAGAAATAAGAAAATGTTTGGCATGATCTGTTTGGAGAAAGCCATGTTGACTTGTCTTTATAACTTAAATGCATTTGGATTGTCTATTGGGGATATTCAGCAGCTCAATCTATGTACAGTTATGTTAAAGAAGGAAAAAATAATTGTTGGGCTGCTTAGTAAACAAAGTAACTTTATTGATTTGTTTGTTTACTGTGAAGTTTATTTTCTGCCCCTCTCGTATCCAGTGTCTCTGGGCAGATTTACAGGCAGGCAGGTTATATTTCTATTGATGATAAATTATAAGTAAGTTGCCGTTCTTGACACAGACTACCAAATACCTTGAAAGTCAAATTTTATGAGATGGGCATCTAAGGCAGACCTGCACCCGTTGGAGAAGGAAGAGGGTTTTCCATAAGTAAGATGGGTTACAAAAAACCCTTCAGCCTTCTACTATTCCGCAATTGAACTTTCAAAAAAGGAAAATGGACACGTCATGCCAAACACATCCACTACGCTTGAATGTAAATGCACAAATTTATTCAGTTGCCAAGCTATAGAGAGAGCAGAACAAGTCTTGTAGACCAGGAGAAAAAGGAGAGAGGACGATGTGTCCAAAGAAGCCGAGGGGGTGCATTATGGACCGTAAAGGCCACAAGTTTAAATCTGCCAGGATGGTCCATGATGGATGACAGCAAAACCCCAAACAACATTTTAAACATTGCAAAAGTCAGTTTTGCAACACATAAGGTCCAGAGACTGGCCATATTCCGGGCACAATGGAGCACATCCTTTATACTGGAGCCCTCCTGGAAAAGAAACATAAAGCAAAACATTTACAGTGCCAAAGAATTGATGTGCGGCTATTTCTGAACAAAACGGTAAAGCCACACTGGATGCACAGTCATGCATTCCCACACCCCAAACTGGGGTGCTTGTGGGATGGACTGGGCTGCCCTTTCTGTAACCCCTCCCCTTTTCCTGGCATCCCTTAATACAGTGATGGCGAACCTTTTAGAGACCGAGTGCCCAAACTGCAACCCAAAACCCACTTATGCATTGTGGGGTGCCAGGTGGGTGTGGCCCATTGGGTGGGTGTGTCACACTGAGTGGGTGTGGCCCATTGGGTGGGTGTGGCTGCAGTGGTAAAAGTTCAATCAATCAATTCCAACTTTGCAAGATCTTTTTTTTCCCACAGGAAGTTGAAATTGATCGATTGATTGAACCTTTTTTTTTTTTTTGCACACAGCGGCAGAGGCCTAAAGCGACAAGGTTTTATAAAACCTAGCTGAAGGCTTAGGACTGGGGTGACGGCACACATGCCCACAGAGAGGGCTCTGAATGCCGCCTCTGGCACCCGTGCCATAGGTTCGCCACCACTGCCTTAATATCTCAGGCCATGACCTCAGGGAAACCTAGACAGGGCACAGACAGGTCCTAGGTGATCTGGAATCCTCAGCTGCATTTGGGAGTTCTAGTTTCCATACAAGAAGAAAAACTGTCAGAAAGGATAGGAACTTTGCTTACCAATAAAAACCTTCAGAATATAACAGTATCTATCTCTTTCCGAACATGTTTTTTCTCTATCAAACATAAATGGCTGAGACTCGTAACATTTCAGACTCTTTACTAGATGAAAGAAATAAAACAGAGAAAACTTACTTTAGTATTTATCTCTTTGATCTTGTCTTATTATGTATTGAATAATAGACTTTTGACTAATAAGGTTGGCTGTGAAAATTTGGGTCATTTGGGTGACTTTCTCTCCCCCGACCCACTTCACTTGGTCTTTGTTCAGGAAAAGCAGAGAGAGAACGAATATTAGCTTTGTTCAGCACCCGGGCTTGATTATAAAAACAACAAAGGTGAGCTTTAAAAAGACATCGTTTCCTAAAAAGGCTCCTGCCATTTTGGGAACATCTTGCCCCCCCCCCCCCAAATGTGAGGTTGGACCCAACCCTCCTATCTTTTCGTTTGGCCCATCCAGTCAGCTAAGGGCTCCGGTGGAGGAATCACTCAATGGAGGTGGTTGATTAAATAATAACAGATCCCATACTTCCACCCCACCCCTCCCCATCTTTCTTTGGTTTTAAGGGTGGGTTTGAACTTTTTATGTTTTACCTTAGATGCTAATTGTAAGCCAGTCAGAGTTACCCTATGGTTAGAAGGGCAGACAATAAAATTTATAAATATATAAATACATAATAAAATCCTCAACCGAGATCAAAGGTTCATGAGACTACCTGGGTCCTTGCACACAAATGCCACCAACAACAACGCAAATAGCAAAGCTTTCATCTTGCCATCTCTTCTGCAGCCTTCACAATGCAGTCCAGGATGGGAGAAGAAAGTTCTGTATATATGCCAGTGCCCCACCTTGTGGGGGCTGGAGCTCCAGGTTCAAGAGGGAAGAGAGGGGCAACTTGGGAAAGAAGGGAGGGGTAGGGGGTGATCTCACGTTTCCCACTACCCAAAGAGAAATCGGTTTGATAAGCTAAGGTTTATGGCCAAGATGTTCAGTAGATAGCAGGCAAGAGAACACTCTGCTTCAATTGTTGGGTTCTGGGTGTTCTTTCTATGCTTGAGGTGCCCCTGCAGATCAGGAAACACTTTCCATGCACGAGAGAGTGAGGTTTTCCTTCCATTTCATGCTCAGATATTTTTATGTTGAGGTAGATGAAAAATTGCCATTAAGAGAAATGATATTTTAATTAACAGGAGTGATGTTTAGCAAGCATTAACTAATATTATAAACTGGCTGAATGTGATAACCTGTGTGCAATTTTATGAAGAAACATTTTTACAAGAGGTGCCAACTAAAAGTCACTAATGGTGTAAGATATTACGCGTTTAGGGGAGCATGGTTTTCTGCACATTGTATAAACTTCCCTTTTTCCTATGTGTGTGGTCTCAAGATATGAACGTCTCTCTTTTAGTATGTTAAAGATAGATAAGAAGTCATCCCTTGGGTAAAAGTGTGGGTGACAAGCTGTATAAAAATGATATCCTGGGAGTAACTCAGGGTTCAGAATTTGTCATATGAATACTCTGAACCTTTGCACAAATAAAACATGTTTTCTCCAACCCTTCGTGGTTTTGTCTTCTGATGTAAGTATCGTGGTTTTTCCACTACAATGTCACCTACTAAAAAAGGATCTGCAGGAAGAAGGCAGACATGATTAGAGAGAACTTGATAGTTGGTTGATTGGTGCATTCTCTTAGACCACCATAGGAGAATTATTTTGTTCATCTACAACTTCAATCAGTTTCTGTGCTATTCCCCCCTCTGGATGGTTAATGAACATATTGAATAGTACTGGGCCTAGAACCTAACCTTGTAGGACCCCACTGCTTCCTTCCCTCCATGTGGTTGTAGTTCCATTGAGGACTAAATGTTGAGTACGATTTATCAGCCTGTTACAAACGCATCTGGTGATGGTGCTGTTTATCCCACACTTTTTAAGTTTATCAAGACATAGGTTGTGTTCTCTTTTGTCAAACACTTCACTGAAATCCAAGTATACTATATCCACAGCATTTCACTGATCCATTAATTTAGTCACTTTATCAAAAGAAAGAAATAAGAAAATGTTTGGCATGATCTGTTTGGAGAAAGCCATGTTGACTTGTCTTTATAACTTAAATGCATTTGGATTGTCTATTGGGGATATTCAGCAGCTCAATCTATGTACAGTTATGTTAAAGAAGGAAAAAATAATTGTTGGGCTGCTTAGTAAACAAAGTAACTTTATTGATTTGTTTGTTTACTGTGAAGTTTATTTTCTGCCCCTCTCGTATCCAGTGTCTCTGGGCAGATTTACAGGCAGGCAGGTTATATTTCTATTGATGATAAATTATAAGTAAGTTGCCGTTCTTGACACAGACTACCAAATACCTTGAAAGTCAAATTTTATGAGATGGGCATCTAAGGCAGACCTGCACCCGTTGGAGAAGGAAGAGGGTTTTCCATAAGTAAGATGGGTTACAAAAAACCCTTCAGCCTTCTACTATTCCGCAATTGAACTTTCAAAAAAGGAAAATGGACACGTCATGCCAAACACATCCACTACGCTTGAATGTAAATGCACAAATTTATTCAGTTGCCAAGCTATAGAGAGAGCAGAACAAGTCTTGTAGACCAGGAGAAAAAGGAGAGAGGACGATGTGTCCAAAGAAGCCGAGGGGGTGCATTATGGACCGTAAAGGCCACAAGTTTAAATCTGCCAGGATGGTCCATGATGGATGACAGCAAAACCCCAAACAACATTTTAAACATTGCAAAAGTCAGTTTTGCAACACATAAGGTCCAGAGACTGGCCATATTCCGGGCACAATGGAGCACATCCTTTATACTGGAGCCCTCCTGGAAAAGAAACATAAAGCAAAACATTTACAGTGCCAAAGAATTGATGTGCGGCTATTTCTGAACAAAACGGTAAAGCCACACTGGATGCACAGTCATGCATTCCCACACCCCAAACTGGGGTGCTTGTGGGATGGACTGGGCTGCCCTTTCTGTAACCCCTCCCCTTTTCCTGGCATCCCTTAATACAGTGATGGCGAACCTTTTAGAGACCGAGTGCCCAAACTGCAACCCAAAACCCACTTATGCATCGTGGGGTGCCAGGTGGGTGTGGCCCATTGGGTGGGGTGTGTCACACTGAGTGGGTGTGGCCCATTGGGTGGGTGTGGCTGCAGTGGTAAAAGTTCAATCAATCAATTCCAACTTTGCAAGATCTTTTTTTTCCCACAGGAAGTTGAAATTGATCGATTGATTGAACCTTTTTTTTTTTTTTTGCACACAGCGGCAGAGGCCTAAAGCGACAAGGTTTTATAAAACCTAGCTGAAGGCTTAGGACTGGGGGTGACGGCACACATGCCCACAGAGAGGGCTCTGAATGCCGCCTCTGGCACCCGTGCCATAGGTTCGCCACCACTGCCTTAATATCTCAGGCCATGACCTCAGGGAAACCTAGACAGGGCACAGACAGGTCCTAGGTGATCTGGAATCCTCAGCTGCATTTGGGAGTTCTAGTTTCCATACAAGAAGAAAAACTGTCAGAAAGGATAGGAACTTTGCTTACCAATAAAAACCTTCAGAATATAACAGTATCTATCTCTTTCCGAACATGTTTTTTCTCTATCAAACATAAATGGCTGAGACTCGTAACATTTCAGACTCTTTACTAGATGAAAGAAATAAAACAGAGAAAACTTACTTTAGTATTTATCTCTTTGATCTTGTCTTATTATGTATTGAATAATAGACTTTTGACTAATAAGGTTGGCTGTGAAAATTTGGGTCATTTGGGTGACTTTCTCTCCCCCGACCCACTTCACTTGGTCTTTGTTCAGGAAAAGCAGAGAGAGAACGAATATTAGCTTTGTTCAGCACCCGGGCTTGATTATAAAAACAACAAAGGTGAGCTTTAAAAAGACATCGTTTCCTAAAAAGGCTCCTGCCATTTTGGGAACATCTTGCCCCCCCCCCCAAATGTGAGGTTGGACCCAACCCTCCTATCTTTTCGTTTGGCCCATCCAGTCAGCTAAGGGCTCCGGTGGAGGAATCACTCAATGGAGGTGGTTGATTAAATAATAACAGATCCCATACTTCCACCCCCACCCCTCCCCATCTTTCTTTGATTTTAAGGGTGGGTTTGAACTTTTTATGTTTTACCTTAGATGCTAATTGTAAGCCAGTCAGAGTTACCCTATGGTTAGAAGGGCAGACAATAAAATTTATAAATATATAAATACATAATAAAATCCTCAACCGAGATCAAAGGTTCATGAGACTACCTGGGTCCTTGCACACAAATGCCACCAACAACAACGCAAATAGCAAAGCTTTCATCTTGCCATCTCTTCTGCAGCCTTCACAATGCAGTCCAGGATGGGAGAAGAAAATTCTGTATATATGCCAGTGCCCCACCTTGTGGGGGCTGGAGCTCCAGGTTCAAGAGGGAAGAGAGGGGCAACTTGGGAAAGAAGGGAGGGGTAGGGGGTGATCTCACGTTTCCCACTACCCAAAGAGAAATCGGTTTGATAAGCTAAGGTTTATGGCCAAGATGTTCAGTAGATAGCAGGCAAGAGAACACTCTGCTTCAATTGTTGGGTTCTGGGTGTTCTTTCTATGCTTGAGGTGCCCCTGCAGATCAGGAAACACTTTCCATGCACGAGAGAGTGAGGTTTTCCTTCCATTTCATGCTCAGATATTTTTATGTTGAGGTAGATGAAAAATTGCCATTAAGAGAAATGATATTTTAATTAACAGGAGTGATGTTTAGCAAGCATTAACTAATATTATAAACTGGCTGAATGTGATAACCTGTGTGCAATTTTATGAAGAAACATTTTTACAAGAGGTGCCAACTAAAAGTCACTAATGGTGTAAGATATTACGCGTTTAGGGGAGTATGGTTTTCTGCACATTGTATAAACTTCCCTTTTTCCTATGTGTGTGGTCTCAAGATATGAACGTCTCTCTTTTAGTATGTTAAAGATAGATAAGAAGTCATCCCTTGGGTAAAAGTGTGGGTGACAAGCTGTATAAAAATGATATCCTGGGAGTAACTCAGGGTTCAGAATTTGTCATATGAATACTCTGAACCTTTGCACAAATAAAACATGTTTTCTCCAACCCTTCGTGGTTTTGTCTTCTGATGTAAGTATCGTGGTTTTTCCACTACAATGTCACCTACTAAAAAAGGATCTGCAGGAAGAAGGCAGACATGATTAGAGAGAACTTGATAGTTGGTTGATTGGTGCATTCTCTTAGACCACCATAGGAGAATTATTTTGTTCATCTACAACTTCAATCAGTTTCTGTGCTATTCCCCCCTCTGGATGGTTAATGAACATATTGAATAGTACTGGGCCTAGAACCTAACCTTGTAGGACCCCACTGCTTCCTTCCCTCCATGTGGTTGTAGTTCCATTGAGGACTAAATGTTGAGTACGATTTATCAGCCAGTTACAAACGCATCTGGTGATGGTGCTGTTTATCCCACACTTTTTAAGTTTATCAAGACATAGGTTGTGTTCTCTTTTGTCAAACACTTCACTGAAATCCAAGTATACTATATCCACAGCATTTCGCTGATCCATTAATTTAGTCACTTTATCAAAAGAAAGAAATAAGAAAATGTTTGGCATGATCTGTTTGGAGAAAGCCATGTTGGCTTGTCTTTATAGCTTAAATGCATTTGGATTGTCTATTGGGGATATTCAGCAGCTCAATCTATGTACAGTTATGTTAAAGAAGGAAAAAATAATTGTTGGGCTGCTTAGTAATCAAAGTAACTTTATTGATTTGTTTGTTTATTGTGAAGTTTATTTTCTGCCCCTCTCGTATCCTGTGTCTCTGGGCAGATTTACAGGCAGGCAGGTTATATTTCTATTGATGATAAATTATAAGTAAGTTGTCATTCTTGACAAAGACTACCAAATACCTTGAAAGTCAAATTTTCTGAGATGGGCATCTAAGGCAGACCTGCCCCCGTTGGAGAAGGAAGAGGGTTTTGCATAAGTAAGATGGGTTACAAAAAACCCTTCAGCCTTCTACTATTCCGCAATTGAACTTTCAAAAAAGGAAAATGGACACGTCATACCAAACACATCCACTACGCTTGAATGTAAATGCACAAATTTATTCAGTTGCCAAGCTACAGAGAGAGCAGAAGAAGTCTTGCACACCAGGAGAAAAAGGAGAGGGGACGATGTGTCCAAAGAAGCCGAGGGGGTGCATTATGGACCGTAAAGGCCACAAGCTCAAATCTGCCAGGATGGTCCATGATGGATGGCAGCAAAACCCAAAACAGCATTTTAAACATTGCAAAAGTCAGTGACGCAACACTTAATCTCCAGCAACTGGCCCCCTACAAGGCACAATGGAGCACATCCTTTATGCAGGAGCCCTCC